>JBBPNP010000217.1:0-43227 GCA_038090955.1 Xerocomellus intermedius
AGCACGAATCTTTTCATTCGTCGCCAGAGGTCTGATGAGTCTCATGACGAAATAGGTGGTGTTGGAACTTGTGGGTCCAACGCCTATAACCTACCTGGCACCCATCCCCTGAACTATCCCCCTCGCAGTGCTCGGCCCCCTAATTTTTACAATATCTGAGACTACCTTCTCCTCCTTCCTCACTACCAAGACTGATGTATTAATTTGAAATGCACTTTCCATAAGGCGGCAAGAATCTGGATAGGGGTTTTCAAGGTGTAGAAATCCATTGGCATTATTTTTAGAACCATCAGAAATTTTCTCAATGGTGAATTTGATGAAACATATCTACTCATTCACTTCTCCTTAAAGCTGGTGTATAAAATGAACATTACCACCAAATCGCGTCAAACCTTTTGGAGGTGCTTTGTAAGCATCCTGACTACAGGATTACGTCATATCCAACCCTCAAAAATGGTTTAGAGTTTTAATATTTATCTCCCAGATGAGTATATAGTCGCGTGAACAATTCATGAGCCGTCATTAACAGGGTGAGCTGATTGTGAATGGTAGGTGGGGTTGTCGTGATGATCAAGTACTGTGCTTCGGTGTTGTCGCGCTGGTGTCTACCATAATCTAACATTCACATGATCACCATATATTACATCTTTCCTTGCTGTATCATGATTACGTAATACATGATTTCCATATATGGTAAATGTGCCTTGATTATGTAATACATCACATGCTTACGTCTTTCACTCTTTCATGCTGTGTATTGATTATGTAATACATTATATCCATATATGGTAGAGGAATCCTTAGTCTAACCTTATCTATTTATGAAAACACAGTAAAATATGCCATTACCATCGTGTTCCCCGACGTCATCGATCATCATTCATATTCATGTTGTGTCAATAGCTGCATACAAACTTTTTTTTCATAGTTATATGATGTACTAATCATAAAGTTGGTGGTTGGACTTTTTTGGCTTGTGTGGTGTTTTTTTGGTTGTGGAATGGTGCAATTGGTGTCGCTTGATAGATACAATAGACTTAGTGTGCCTTATCATAACTTATGTTGGTGAATGGCTTATTTCGCTTGCTCGAAAATAGTTCTGACTACCTGATCTCCTTTTTTGGGGTCAGAAAAGTGCCGAAAGTATGATTAAGCTTAATTAAGGGATTTGCTAATTTGCTGATGCAGAAGGCCATGCTAAGCTGATGTTTGAGTTCGAGCTTGGGAAACTACTCTCAGTTACAGGTCCATGGGCGAAAGCAATCAAATGCTTGGAAAGCGCACATGTAACGGCCGACAATGTCTATCTTTATTGGCTTGCAATACTAGCACAGCTCGAGGAGGATCTCAAGAAGAATTCTTTTAGCATGAAATCTTCCACTATCGAAGATATTCGAGCCATCGCAAACAGCCGCTTCACTGAAAGATTGATGACGCTCCCAACGATACTTATATCATAGCGTTTTTCCTCAATCCGGGTGAGTTTTACAGCTACTATGTCAACTGTGACTAACATGCGCTTACTGCTACTCTAGCATATCGAACGGCGCCCATCTACAAGAACAACAATCCACTGGCCATACCCACATTAGTGATCAATAAGAAAGGGAACATGCCGACGTGCAGCACTAAGGCGCCTGAAGAGCTCATCAAGCGTGTTGGTCTCAGCCTGCAGAAGATGCTGATGCATGAGTACGGAGACGCATACAAAAAAATCGGCATGGAAAGACCCAAAACGCCAGATGGAACTGCAAAACCCATTACTCGCGAAGCATCACCCATCGGACGCACTCACTGCACTCAAAAAGCAACTGAGAGCATACACCAAGGGTACAGAGCCCTTCGACAGACGGATTCGACCACAAATGGAGAGTACGGCAGACTGGTGGACAGCTGTACAGAAGGACGAAGATGGGGACGTGCTTGGGGTACGTGGCATGTTTTCATTGCACTGGCATGTCATGCATAATAATAACATCGGCG
Source organism: Xerocomellus intermedius (assembly GCA_038090955.1). Classification (NCBI taxonomy): domain Eukaryota; kingdom Fungi; phylum Basidiomycota; class Agaricomycetes; order Boletales; family Boletaceae; genus Xerocomellus; species Xerocomellus intermedius. The sequence goes on from JBBPNP010000217.1 coordinate 1,984, forward strand.
GGATCTATGTCTCATAGGCACTCGCCATGAAAATATTTTCTGCGGTTCCAGTATCCATGGCTGACGAACGTACCATGTCAACCATAACGTGGCTCAATGCACCGCGCCGCAGCTCCCAACTCCCGGGTACACTTCAGGACCATATCAAAATCAGGCAATGGCATCGCTACAAGCCTGAGGTGGCAGTCTTCTCCGATAGATTGTACTTGATATTCACGAGTCTTCTATACAGAATACGAAGGTTCCGTTCAAACCCATTGTTCACTGGCGTGACATGGAGGTCCAGGCGACCATCTCGACTCACAAGCGCAAGGCCTCTGCATTGGAAGAAGAATCAGACACGATCGTCGCCGGACAGACACCCCCACAGCCCCGTCCTTTTGATTCTCCATTGGCCGAGTCCGACTCAGACTCAGACTTGTCCGATTCGGAAACCCGCACGGCAGGTTGTAATACACCAAGCAGTGTTCCAGTCGACGACGGTGTCCGCTGGCTTAATAAGAGTCAAACGCCGACCGGGGCTGCCATTCACGCTGTTCGGGATCATTTTACAATTGCTGGTCGATCCGAACTCGACCTCGCTGCGCCATTTTTTCGTGAAATCCTCGATGACACCCCGAAATCAAGCTTCCACGCACCCGTAAAAGGGAAAACCGACCAGTTAATTGCCCAGGGTCCGTCGAAGATGGTGCCGAAGCAGTCAGACTGGGAGCGCTGGTAGAGCCTTTCGCTTTTTTACCCTATTTCACCCTATTTCACCCTATTTCACCTGTCAATTAGGGGTATTTTACCCTCTTGTTGATTAGCGTAAATTTCCGTACGTCAAATTCAGCCCTCGGGGGCCCATAGAGTAAATTTTACATGTGAATTTCGATCGAGTCCTATTTTACCGTGCACTAGTCGCATTACAGATTCAGTGCCCGAACCATCCGCCCTCGACGTAATATTAGATTAGTCGGACTTCAACTTCAAGTTGAATTTGTTACTATATGTACATACGAGTCTAAGCTACATACTGGTATCCCGGGCTGTCGCAGGCTGCGATACCCTGTATCACATTGTGCCAGGTTGTGCCAGACTGGGACTCGGCTAAATCGTGTGAGAAACTGGAGTCTCGGCTATGGAAAAGTGCTAGTTTGCTGATGTTGTGATGTAAGCCGTAGAAGGAACGCTAACTCGTTCGTCGCACATCATGAACATGCTTTCAAAACGACCGCCCCTCACTCTGCAATGGTCCAATCCTCATCGAGCGTGTTATGCAGCGGGAGCCCTCTCATGCACAACGACGCCACTAATCCTGCGCCACTAATAGCAGCGAGAACTTGCCACAACACCGCAAGACTGCCTGCAAAGGCGGCCTGGACTTCGAACCTAATCTGTGGAGAAAGCATAGAGAGCTCTGGGATAAGCGCGTACACGATGGCATTCCCTCCTGATTCGGCAAGTGATGCAGGAAGCCTTTTTGTGAGTTCGTTTTGGAGGACAGTGTTCCCGATGGTGACACCCCACACCTACAGCGGATGAGATGTGACTGTGAATGAGAGATGAGCTCGAGATACTCACCGAAGCGAACGAACGGAGGAACCACATGAAGGCGAGCGCAGGTGCATTCTGCGTGACCGATATGGGCGCTTGAATGGGGTACATGGTTGTTGTTAGTAGCATACTTCCATGGGTTAAAGTTGGAGTATTAGACCAAGATAAGCTCGATCGATATACACGACATACCCTATGCCCCAGCCGAGCATTACCAAGCACCCGATGGATTTTCCGATGGAGTCCGTTACGAGAAGTGTGCTCATCAAACCAAGAGCGATGACGATCAGGGTCCAAGCTATCCATATCTGCGGGCGATATCGTTGGGTAACCTTAACTGATAACCCGGCTGTGATCGATGCAGGCGCGAGCGATGCAAATGCGAGCGTGTAGACGCCGGATGTGACGGGTGATGCGCCCTTGCAAGCCTGGAAGTAGACCGGCAAGAAATCTGCAAAAGCATTATGCTGAGTAAAGAAAGTGGCGCCTTCTAATCGACTCACAGACGGTTGCTAAAGTGACGACAGTGGCACAGAACGTTTGTATATATCTGAAGCGCGTGTGTGATCGTGAAAGGGGGCGAATACTAATGATGTTGCTTACCCACTGATGCTGGTCAGGTTTGTCATCAGGGAGAACGGCACCTGGCGTGAGCAGGGTGAGATGCAATTTATATAATGGTACATAGTATAGAAGCACGTACGAGTGGGTGCGTTGCACAGATGGCCTCGTAGGCAATAAAGGCTATGAGACCAACAAGGCCGAGGACTAACGGGACGAGTACCGTAACTGAACTCCACGGCGCGGTCATACCACCCCATGTGAACCCTATGGTGCATGAAACGGTGCTGGAAATAACAAGAAAGTTGCCACTGTCAGCGGAGCAGTGGTCAGCGAGATTGGGTCCACCGTGACCATTGCATTCGACCTACATCCAGTCCATCCGTATAAACTTCTCGCGGTAACTGCTCTGGGGAATGGGCAGATCCAATAGGAAGATGACTGACAGACATGCAACAAATGCGATGGGAAGATTAAGGTCTTGCACATCGTCTGAGTATCTCAGATATTCTGAGCCCGACTATGACACTCACAGTAAAGCCAACGCCATCGTCCCTGTGCAGCGAGGCTTCCCCCAATGACAGGACCGATCGACGCACCAAAACACCAAGTGCTAGATAAAGACTATGAGTTGATCCACATAGACCAATGATGGAGCAAGTCTCACAGTCCATATAAACCGGCATAGACACCACGTTCTTGGAGGGTGACGAGATCAGCTAGGACGATCCCCGTGAGCGACTGAATACCTCCCCCGCCCAAACCTTGTATGGCCCTGCCTGCGATGAGCATATTCATACTAGTTGCAGCACCACAAATGGCACTACCGAGTGCAAAGAGACCTATTGCTATCAAAATGATGGGCCGCCGACCAAACATCTGTGCTAGACTACCACTCAATGGGAGGAAGGCAGTCGAAGAAAGAGCGTAAGCAGAAGCGACCCAGGCGAACTGGGGCGCGTTCAGAGCATTGGCGATGGCGGGGAGTGCAGTAGAGATAGCGAATAATTCGAGGGCAGAAAGAAAAAGGCATAAACACATAGATAAGAAGATAAGCCGAAATTTGAGGCTATTCTTGGATGGCGCTGCGTGTGTTTGCATACCCTCTACCCCCTTCTCAGAGTCTCGGGTCAAAGGGGGGTTGCCCGAATTTGAGGAGGGCATGACGGGCATTCCAACGATTTCGCGGGTTATGGTAGAGCAGGGAGAAACCCTGCTGGACCTGTCTTTCTGCTTGGTTCATTAAATGCCTTTGCCATCCCATGAGAATCCGACAGACCGCGAAAGACGACGCGGAGGGTGTGGTGGATACCAGGTTTAGATGATAAGATCGACGTTTGGTGTTTCAGACAAACTTTCCTCCCGCATGATAATGAAGGCGAATGACGATCCACGGTTCAAGTTTGCCTTAAATCGTCTGCCAAATGTAGCATGTCGATATGACGACGGGGGAACGAGGTAGAAAGAACTACCGCACGTCAAAACTGCACCTCCGTAAATCTTGATGTCTGGAGAGATGTACACACCCTCTACAGAATAGCTCGCGAGTCCGAGTCGCGTCACAGTGACATCGCCCGCGGCAATGATTCGGTCCTCGGTCGAGGCAACTTGTGACAGCATGGTATACTTGTGTATATGTACCATCAGTGTTTGTTTCCAGTCGTTTTACCCATTCGCTAGCATGCTACGAAAGTTGTGCCAGTGGTGATGCAATCGGTAAGGGTGAGTGGTGCATGTGGGAGCGAGCCATAACCAACCCATGCAAAGAACCAGCCTGGAGTGGCCTTGTAAGCTGCAAAGGCTTACGTCGCTCAAATACGAAGTGCGGCAGATTCGTCATAGCATGAGGTGGGGGGTCGTCGGAGCCCGTAGTACTAGGCGAGCCGGGGATCTACGAACTTGATGATTCAACGGTTTTCAACCTTGGCATTTAAGTAAGCGATGTAAGTTACAAGTCCACCCCGAGCAGGCTCGTTATCTCACTTTACGACACTCTGTAGCACGATACTCTTGATATTTAGAACCCAACGTGCTTGAACGACCAGATGAGTCTGTTACAGTAATAAATAATTATTTTCGAGGCTTTGCTATCTCCGACGGTCCCTGTTTGAACTTGGTTTCAGCCACGCACCTCATCGTCCTTTCAGCTGCCAGTGCTTCCTTTGCTTTCCGGCCGATATTTGCCTGATCTCAAATACAAGGCTGAAGAATGTCCAGATTTGTTCGCGCTTCCAAGTATCGGTAAGTCCAAGTCTCACAAATGCTCTCTCGCCATTGGTCGTCATGCTTCATCGCGCGCGCGTTCACTTCTCAATCCCGCGCTGATCTCATTATTGCGTCCTCAGCCATGTCTTCGGTCAAGCGGCGAAGAAGGAACACAGTTACGATAACGTTAAAGTCTCTTCCAGCGCCTGGGACACCAACTTGATCGCCGCATCCACAGTGTGTGCCATCCTCTCCGATTGCATAGCAGTTGATCGATCTTTGTACAGCGTTACATCAGTATCAACTGGTCTGCATCTGGTGGTGGTGCTTTTGCCATACTTCCGCTTCCATCCCCATTTGGTCCAAGTATACATGACATACCCTCGAAGCTCCCCGACATCATTCCCCTCGCCCGTACGCACACGGCAGCTGTTCTTGACACCGCCTGGTCACCTGCCAATGACACTCTTGTCGCTTCCGCCTCCGAAGATGGTACTTCTCTCCTTTGGAAAGTCCCTGACAGCCTTTTTGATGGCTGGACATCGGACGCTTGGGAACCTCACGACTTGGAGCCCGTTGCAAGGGTCGACGTGAGCCCAAAGAAAGTTGGTCAGGTTCTTTGGCATCCAATTGCCGCCAACGTTCTCGCAACAGCGTCCAGCGAGCACCTTGTAAAACTTTGGGATCTCGCTGATCTGTCGCGTCCTCGCTCTACCTTGAACGGCCACGGTGATACCATACAGTCCCTTGCATTCAATGTGACGGGCACCATTCTTGCGACCACTTGCCGAGACAAGAAACTTCGTCTGTTTGACCCCCGAACCGGTGCTGACCCCATCCGCGTCACCGAAGGCCACGGCGGTATCAAAGGTACTAGAGTGGTCTGGATGGGAGAGCACGATCGCATCGCAACGACTGGTTTTAGTAAGATGAGCGACCGGCAGGTCAGCATTTGGGAAACCGGAGGGCTCGGAAACGTGAAAACCCTCACGATCGACCAGAGCGCTGGAGTAATCATGCCATTCTGGAGCGACAATGGCATTCTGTTCCTTGGTATGCTTGCATGCTTCCTTGCGTTCGTTGTGTTCACTGATCGCGTTCACGACAGCTGGCAAGGGGTCTGTCTTTTGTTTTGGACGTCGTGTTTATTGCTGACCCAGTGGTTGAACAGAGACGGAAACATCCGGTATTATGAGTACGAGTCCGACTCCTTGTACTCCCTCGCGGAGCACCCGACCTCGAACCCTCAGCGTGGCATGTGCTTCCTTCCTAGACGTGCGCTAGAAGTAGCCGAATGCGAGATCGCCAGAGCGTTCAAGGTCACCAGCGCTGGAGTGGAGCCGATCGCGTTTATCGTTCCTCGTAGGGTGAGTATCATAGTTGGGTTCGGTTTCATTTGCTATGTGCATGCAAATCTGACGTCTTCCACCCAACGCAGGCTGACTCCTTCCAATCGGATATTTACCCACCCGCGCCATCCTCGGAGCCATCCCTTACTGCTGCCGAATTCTTCGCAGGCAAGACGGCCCCGCTAAACCTTGTTAGCCTCGAGGACGGCGCTATTTTCGCCGGCAATGACACGCAATCCGCGCCAGCTGTAGTTTCTGTCCCACCTCCAGCACCAGCGCCATTATCTGAACCAACGTTCACGCCCGCTGTGACAAAATCGGCGATGACAACGCCTGTACGTGCTGATTCGCACCCTGCTAATACGCCTATTGTGGACCCTCCCGAAGACAACGTGCGTCCTTGTCGTCTAAACGTTGGTGGTAGGTCCGACACTCACAGTATTCAGAGAAATGCTGGGCTCGAAGAGGAAGTTGACCGCTTAAATGGGGAACTGCGGGAAGCCAGACAAAAGATTCGTAACCTTGAGCTTCAAGTCGAAGGCTTGAAGGCTAACGCGAGGAAAGCTGCGCAAACCTTGATGGATGGATAGATCTACCTTAGAAAAGCATACCCAGTGTAGAAAACGGGATTTGTTAGATGTTCCGCTTTTAATCCCTGACTTGATCATATCTCTGACTGCACACGAGGCTCACGGGATGTGTGAACGAAGGTGGGCGAACTGAACTGTTTAGTTGACACACGTGCGACTTCTGAATCAAACCAAAGCAAGTAATTGGACAAACTTGTAACATGCAACTTATGCTACTACATATGCAATTCGTCGGGGTACGATTCCGCCTTTGTCATCACCTCCCTCGACACCTACCGCGCTGCTCGCTCTTGAAGCTCGAGTCCTCGCACAACCCCCGCGACAACTTCAGTGTACAAACCCAGCTCGCTGACAGGGTCTAAGTCAGTGTCTTATCGGCACCGACTCACTCACGGTTGGACACACGTGGTCCGCAAGGAGTCACTCAATAGTGTCTTCGGAGCAGACCCGTCCAACTCGACCTTAGCGCTGCATGACCCTCCTCCATGTCTACTTTACCCTCCGTAACCAGCAAGCGTTCCAGCGTCTCCTCGAGCGGGACCGCTCAGCCGCCAACCCGCAGGCTGGCCAGAGTACGAGCGCCGGCAAATCGTGGATACGCAAGAGTATCGCCTCCGCGCTCGAGGTGAATGCTTTCGACCATCTCGGTCGCACGGTGTTGCATCTCGCATGTGCGTCCACCGAGCCTGCGAGCTTGGAGTATGCACGCATGCTGCTTGCGCATCCATCCACCAATGTCAATCTCCCCGACAAGGAGAACCATTGGACTGCGCTCCATCGGGCGTTGTATGCAGGCAATATTGAGGCTGCGTGAGGGTTATGTTCACTTTATCGTAGGCTCTGGTTGGTCTGCTTACTTTGGTTGTGGTAGGATCATGTTACTCAAGCGCACGGACATGGACACGTCTATTAAAGATATGGAAGGGTATACAGCGTTTGATCTCTATAATTCTACCGTCCGGACTGCGAGTCCGACGTCCCTCGAGGATGGTTATGCCGAACTACTGATGTGGGGTGCCAATCGGTGGGTTCTTTCGTGAACAGAGTTAATTGGAGGACTGAATTGTGCATGATGATACATATGGCATATTTGTCCCGCTCTTGAACTTATATGTGTATATGCGCATCGCTCTTGACGTGTAGAAATGCCACTCTGGGCCTCGGAGATAGTGATGATCGTACGCACCCTGACCATGTTTTCATTCCCAAGAAAGATCCACCGCTTCCCGCCACTCGTACGCTGGAAGAGCGATTCCGGCTGGTCAAGGTACAAGACGTCAGCATGTCAAGGTTGCACACAGGTAGGAGGTACGATGCGCGAATTTCGGTGCTGATATAACGTATGTGCAGTGATTCTTACAGACGAACCGCGCGACAACGTTCGTTTATGTGGCTTCGGCAGCGGCGGACGGTATGGATCCATGTGTATATCTCATGTTGCGCATGCATTTCTGATCCTCGTAATTACTTCCCAGTCTCGGTCCCTTTTCTCACACGCTTTATACTCCAACGCCCTTCACCCTTTCCTCACACTCTATTGTATCGGTCACCCTTGGTCAAGACCATACCCTTGCCCTGACGAGTGCGGGTGAAGTTATAAGTTGGGGATTAAATCGATTTTCTCAGCTTGGATATGTCATCGAGTCAGGCCAAGGAGGTTCTGCAGACGAGTCAATTCAAACAACACCACGCAAGATTGGCCATTTGAAGAAAGAGTTCCTCAATGGCGTTGCCGCTTGCAAAACTGCAAGTGCTTGTTGGTCAGATGGTGATGTGTGGACATGGGGCACGAACAGCGGTCAACTTGGTGAGTTTGCCTTGTCGGAATGTATGTCGAGCAAGTTTTTACAGCGCCGACTGTGTCTCCCCAGGATATAGTAAGACAACGAGTCCCATCCAAGTCCTGCCTCGCAAGGTATCGATCATCACGCAGCCAATCCGTGGCATTGCGATGTCGGTCAGTTTCTCTGTGGAGTTCGAAGTTGCGCGCGACAAACTGACGACCAGTTTTGGCTTGCCAGGACATAGCGATGACTTGCCTTTTTATGACTGGGGAGGTTGTGTGCGTATGGAATGGCGGTGTTTCGAAGATCAAGTATGGGAACGAGCATAGCTTAATGGTGTAAGCTGATTTGTATTTCCAGTTTCCCCGCACACGCATTCCCATCCGACATTTCGACGATCTACCGCCCGCCTCAAGCCGTCCGCGTTCCTGCGATTACGAAGCTCGTTTGCTGCGACGACTTGTTCGCAGCTCTCTCCTCGAATGGCGAGGTATTCACATTCTCTCTTCCGACAGCCACCGAAGCGGATGGGAGTGTGCACGCAGGTGGGAGCAGGGGGCAGGTGAAGCCCCAGCGCGCGTGGGCATTGAGAAGGCAATTCAGCAGTGTGCGAGTGCGTCGTCTACAACTGGGGCTGTCATCTGCTAGACTTAATGCCGGTCTCCTTATCGACAATAATGGCGTGCGCACTATTAGGATGTCGACATTGGTGGCGATGGCGCTCTGATAGTGTGCACACAGTCAGGACATGTATTTGTTCGCTCTCGAAACCTCAAGGCCAGTACGACGAGCAATGGGACAAAGGCGTTCAAGTTTCAGCGCGTCGCGCATGTACAACGAGCGGTTGCGGTGCGTGCCAATAGCACGGGTGCCTTTGGCGCCCTTCGAGTTGACTACAAGCCGCCTCCAATCAGTGTGCCTGGGCGACACTTTTCAGCCGACATGGCTGCGATCGCACCTTACATTGACGAAACCATGGTTTTAGCGCGCCAGGACATGAAAATACCATTGGACGCGATCATCGGTACCGATGATGATTTAGAAGACTCGTCGATCCATGACGACATCAGCGAGGTGGCCAAGTTGATGACCGTCCTCTGTAATCGGATGAATCAAGTGGAGTTGTCCGCGAAGGGCAACAAACACGGCGCAGACCTCGCCGTACGCATTGGTACCAAATTCGAGATACCCGCACACCGTGTCGTCCTCGCCGCGCGCTGCATACCTCTTCGTGAGGTTCTCGGTGGTGATGGAGTCCTTTGCGACAAGTCCTCTGAGGTCTCTGTGACGTTCACTCCGCAGCTGTTGGGCGCGTCGCTAGTTCCTCCGGCACTCCACTTTACGGGAATCACCCCACTTTCGTTGCTTATCCTCCTTCATTACCTATATGCGGATGAAGTCCTCGCGGTGTGGGATCGTCGTATCGGATCCCTCTTCGAGTCCCAGTTTTCGAGCCTGGGCTTGTCAGCGGTGCAAGTGAAGGCGGACCTTACTACTCTAGCACATTTGTTATGCCTCCCCCATCTAAGGTCGGCATTGCAATCCGTCGGAAAACGCGTTGCAAAATCGTCCGCAGGTGGCGATTTTCAGTGGCTTTTCGATCAGGCGCAGCTCTTAGGCTCATCGCGGCGAAATGTCCGCAAAGACCCTCTGGCACCTGACGTCGCGCTACACTTCGCCGACAATACTGTTTATACGCACTCTGCTGTTCTCTGCGCGCGGTCCGCGTTCTTTGCCGCGTTCTTTTCCGATCAAGACTGGACTGTTGGAAGGAGGGATGATGCGGGCGTAGTGGATGTCGAGATGGGACACCACAAGTGGCAAGTCATGAAGTTCGTGCTGCCGTTTGTCTGTTTTGGTGAGGAAACGATGTTCGAGACACTCGGTAAGTCATACTATGGGTTTCATAACACCGTCCGCGTCAATAATTTTGCAGAATTCCTCGACAATGCCGACGAATTGATCGAGTTTATGTTCCTTGTGATATCTGCCTCGGTGAATTCGTCCACTTTTCCCCATTGTCTTCATGGTTGTTGATCCGGTTCTCACCCAGAACGAGTTGCTCCTGACCCGGCTGGTGCTCTTGTGTTCTCGGATTGTCCTAAAGTATCTGAATGTGTACAATGCATGCTACCTACTCACGGATGCCATCCACTTCAACGCGGTAGATTTAACGGATCGCATCCAAAGTTACATGGCCGCCAATATCGAGATGTTACTCGAGTCGAGGATCCTCGACGACCTCGACCATCGAGTGGTGCGTAAGCTCTCGGAACATACGTGCGCGGAGCAGGCATCTCAGTCACCTGTGTCTCGGTTCGGCAAGCTGGGACGCGCGGCGCTGGAGAAGCACAAGGAATGGCTTGCGTTGCAGGATATTCCGGTTCCCGTCGTACCTACCCAGAAACTCTGGTCTGCGAAGGACTCGCCCAAGATGTCACCACCTGATTCGCCCAAGAAGGCACCGGGGCGGCGATCGAGACTACATTCGCCAACCAGGAGCCCGGTTCTGTCTCCATCATTGGCGCCGCCTCCGCCGCCAGGAGATGAGATTTTTGCGATGGACGATGCGGATGGGGGACCATCCCTCAAACTGAATTCGGTGCAGGCGAGTGGGGGCGAGGAAACGCTCGTTCCCGTGACGACCGTTGGGTCTGCGAGATCTGGATGGAAGAAGAATCCGACGACGCCACGGTGAGTAGTTCGTGTGCACGTCTTTTCTTTTATCTTACGTTTGTGTAGTACGGACCTAAAGGCAATAATGGCGGAGGCAGAGAATGGCAAGAGGCAGGTGCATGCGAGAACGCTCGACAGCCAAGGTTCTAGTCCCAGTGCGAGTGAGAGACTATGCATAAGCGACATTACTAATGCGAGCGCAGATACGAGCGCAGGACAAGGTGTGGGTCCGTCGCGACAACCAGGACCTATATCTGGACATCGTTGGCGATCTGACTCTTCTTCAGCGCCACGCCGCTTGCTGTCAGACCCTGCAACGCCCCCGAAGCCCGAGGTGCCGATACCAAGTCGTACAAGCAACGCTGCTCGAGCTACTCAGGTTACGCAAGCGAGCCCAGTTCCTTCGCGGCCAAGAATGGGTCCCGTCATCGCGCCCGTTCGCCAGACGCCAGACACGCCAGGGTCCGCGAGCACCGGTGGAAGCTCGCGGAAACCATCGTGCGTGCCCGTGCTTTTTCATGTAGCACTTTGTTCGTAAGGTGACGGTCGTCATTTTCTTTTGTTTCAGACTGGGTGGTGCATGGACGCTGCCGCCAGTACAACCGATCGCGGCGCCGACGGTACCCAGTTCGACAACGACACTTTCGTTCGCGGAGATACAGAGGATGCAAGAGTTGCAGGGTACGGCGTCTACGTCAAGGGGCAAGCGATCGTTGCGTGATATCCAGGAAGAGGAGAGAGCACGTCAACAAGAGGCTGATTTCTTGAAATGGTGGGCTGCGGAGGAAGAGCGTGTGCGGCTTGAGATGTTGGAACAGGAACAGGAACATGGGCGGGTGATGGGCGCCCGTGGGGGGGCTAACCATCGGAACAAGAACAAGGGCGGTCAGGCGAGGCCTCGGAAGCCCAAGGTAGAGACACATCCCGAGAGAGCTCCCCCGAATGTGGCGACCCAGCAGCGGGTGTCGCCTGGCCATCGGAGACCACGTCACAGGGTGGACGTCAATGATTAGGCACATACGTCACGGGAACGTAACGTATGAAGAATATGATATAGATACACGTTGAACCCTTTCCTGCCAGTGTGCGCCCAGCGCGAGGGTGACCCTAACTTGAACCTCCAACGATTCTTTGAGCAAGGCTACCACAATTGAGGCCACATCTCAAGCCGGATGCTGTAGTACACGGTTGATCTGTTTTTATCGACGACAGAAACGGGTAAGCACGGTGCGTTGGATCGGCAGACATGGATGATGTAGTTGCAGGATTGCGGGCGTCGGTCAGATGGCAGGCGGGCGCCACCGCGCATGTTGATCATGAGTATCAAAGGATTCATGACGGCGTCCAACCGTCAGACGTGCAGCTGGTTAGTATATGCGTTCTTTGGGTCCCCGTAGGTCGCCCACCGGTTCGCGGCATACCTTTGGTGATGTGAGGGGGAGAGAAAATAGGGTGGGTTGGCGGGGCCGCCGTAAATCTGCATGAAGACAGAGATCTCGGCGGAAGTACGTGGAAAAGCGGGTTTCAACATCTCGCAAGAATTCAGTCAAGGGAGCATGGCGTCGGCGTTCTCTCACCTAGCAATGACACCCTGAATGATGGGACCGCCAGCTAAGCAAACCCTCCCCGATCATCGGTCTGCACGAGCGACACGATACGGCCCACAGCAACCGTTGCCGAACGAGCCCGGATCCGCGGGCCTGGGCTCTGAGCCGCCCTTGACGGTCCAGTCACAAGATTTCTCGTTTCTCGTTGGAACGATCGCGACGTTGAGGGCTGGCCCCGCGTGCTGAGCGCGGATCATCCAGAAGACGACATCGGGCGAAGTCGGAAACGTATGCATCCCGTTTCAACTGCCTGTGGCCAAAATTCTTGATTTCGACAAGGACACCAGTGGACATGCCGATGATCCGCCAACCATCATAACCAGCTTTGAGCAGTCGGCGAACATACTTGGGTAGGATGGAATGGTTGCAAAGTCAATGCGACCCTGTCCTGCAAGTCCTCCAGACCCAGTGTTGCAGTGGAAGGAAAATATCAACAGAGTGTTGAATATCAGGAAAATTTGGATGGATCAAATGTTCCACGATATTCATCCCTGTGTCAGTTTTGTTGTGACTAATAAAGGCACACCCGGGTTAGATGCCTTTGGCCCCTCAATGTCCGCACTCACCCGGGTCCAAAGCTGGATAACCATACCCGTCATGACCCGTATCCTTGCCCCGCAGGTTGTGTCACAGGGCATCCCGGTACCCCCTACCCATCGTAGGCCCTAATATCGATTTCTCGGGGGAGGTGCTTTGGTTGACATCGTGTGTACAGCACCAGGCACTGTAAACCTCTTGAGGGCCCCAATGGTATAACCCTCGTCGTGGTCGTCCAGGTCCTCGTTTAAGCCCAAATCATCATCGTCTGCGACTTTACTCTCTTCCTCGTTTCGTTCGTATTTATGGGTTCACCCTCTTAGTAAACATGATGTTGGGGCAAACGATGAAATATGGGAGGTCTTGGTAAGGCACAATGGCACTAGTACTCGAGGTTTCGGGTGTTCAAAGTGGAGAAGAACGGCCAAGATTTCGATTTCGCAAGTCAAAGAGCCAAGGGAGAAGGAGTACTTTAGTTGTGAGCACGAAACAAGAAACACGGATTGCACGAACCCAGGAGAGCGGATTCTTGGTGCCAGTGGTTCTATTGTCGCGAGGTACTAATGGTGGTGTGAGAACTCTGAACAGAAGCACCTTCGCATCATTCGTTCTTGCGAATGTGTCAGAACCCGGAGGTTGATCAAGCGGGGCCAACACCAGCGGATTGACGCATACATAACAAGTGGCTCGCACTGTGCAACCTCGAAATTATCATTGAAGGGGCCGATCAGAGAGGAGATACGTTGTCTTCGGACGTCTGAACAACGAACCTAATGAGATCGTTGCGAACGCGAAAACCGCGCAGGTGGCTTCGATTTTGCTCGGAGCTCCAACTCGCCGTAGGAACGGCTAGCTTCCTGCAACTCTGGTCCGCCTCGCCGGGCCAATGTCATTATGTGTCAAATGAATCATGGCCACGAACATGCTTCAAACACTCCAAGTCATTCTGAAAGACCCCACTCAACTCCCATGGGCAGAATGCATTCGGAGTTGAATCAAGCGACCGACCTCCACATCTATGACCGCGAAGTACTCGGGAGGAAGGAAACACGTATTCCGGTAGTTTCTTTGAAACCCCGTTCCTGTCGTATAGTAAACCACTGCGAGGTGATCGCGGGGAGAAAGAAGAACTGTCATCCCCACCCGATAGCGTCGATCGTCGATGTGGAGTATTCCTGGTTTTTCACCCTCCGCGGATTCACCTCGATGGTTTGCCAGCGTGTCCGCCATCGAAGTGCTCAGTACACAGAGCAGGATCTCGATGTATTATCGGGCATGTCGGGCACGGAGGCACCTATGCCTCTCTTTAAAAACGCGTGTCTGGTTATTTGATGGCGCCATCTAGGACAAGCCATGATCATTGTCTCAACGACCTTGAGTGATCGCGACTCACTCAACGTCCGCGCTTCCGACTCGGAGAATAGCAAGACCACCGACATCTCTACGGCAGCGCCGTCCAAAAAAGACCTCAAGTTTTGGCTTATCTTCGCCTCGATGTGTATCTGCCTTTTTCTCTCTGCCCTCGAGTTATCATCTATCTCCACAGCACTCCCTACCATTGCGCACGAGCTGCGGGCTTCCCAGTTTATCTGGGTCGGTTCTGCGTACGCTCTTTCGTCAACTGCTTTCCTCCCAATGAGCGGTGGCCTGGCTCAAGCATTTGGTCGGCGGCCTGCCATTCTGATCGCCATAGCCCTATTTGCACTCGGCAGTGGCATTTGTGGTGGTGCAACTTGTATGAATATGCTCATCGCAGGCAGAACCATACAAGGCTTGGGTGGAGGAGGCATTCAGTCTCTCACGAGCATCATCCTGGCCGATCTCGTTTCCCTGCAAGAACGTGGCATCTATGCTGCATTATTTGGGCTGTGAGACTATGGCTTGGATGGATGCGATCTAGACTAATCGCTCTCTAGCACGTGGTGTCTCGCTGCATCGATCGGTCCTGTCGTCGGGGGAAGCCTCGCTGCACAGGACCAATGGCGTTGGCTTTTCTGTACGTGTGATATCAATGCTCACGATTTAAGTTGGGGACACTCAGACGACTAGACCTCAACCTCCCCATCTCACTCATTGGGTCTCTCTCGGTCGTCCACTTCTTGGATCTACCCACTCCCCCTGGAAATTACCGAGACAAATTCCGACGCATGGACTGGATGTGGGTCCGATCATAGTGGATGCAATGGGACTGACCATTGTTTCACTGACAGAGGCAACTTCCTTGTTATCGCGAGCACGGTCGCGTGCACGATCGGGGTGACGTGGGGAGGTACCACCGCGCCATGGGGTTCAGCCACGGTACTCGTCCCGCTCGTCCTTGGCGTCGTCGGTCTCGTGGTCTTTAAAGCCTACGAGGCTACTATTGCAACACACCCCCTCGTATGCGACTTTGCCGTCTGCCTTTTTGAGTATGGCTTCTCACTGTCATCCATGGCACATACTTCATCCTTCAGGTGCCGTTGGCGCTGATGACAAACGCAACCAGTATCAGCGGGTAAACGGTCTCTTTCGGTGACTTCAGCAATCGCCTCTCACCCCTTCCCCCGTTAGATATGTCCAGTCATTCTGCATCGCTCTCAACACGTTGGCCGTTGTTTGTAAGTACATCAAGTGACGACACCATTCACATTTGGTCCTCTAACCAGTCACACGCTTCTGTCTTTCCCCACAGATTTCTTCCCAGTCTACTTTCAAGCCTGCAAGGGCGTCTCTCCCGTCCTGTCCGGCATTTACACCCTCAGTCTCTGCGCATTCGCACCCGCCGCCATCCTCGCCGGTCTGTCAGTGAAAGCGACGGGTCGATACCGGCCTCAGATGTGGGTCGCGTGGGTGATTGTGCTCATCGCCATGGGCTTGTTGAGCGCCCCCACAACGAATGCGATGGGAATGGGGATCGGAACGTCGGTGGGGTACTTGGTCCTACTTGGATTTGGTACCGGGTATGTCCCTCGCACATTTGTTCGTTCTTCCTCCCATTGTCCGTTGTCCATCTGGACTTTTCTCAAGACTGGAACGTATGTATGGGTGCTGACGCCACTGCTACTTTCTGCGCCAGGGCGTTGTACGCGATGACCATGTATCCCATTCAAGCACCGTTGTCGGTCACTCAAAATGCACCTGCCCTCGCGTGGATGTGGTTCCTCCGTTCGTTTGCTGGTGTGAGCATCAGACCATCCAATTCGTCACCCACGCATAGCCTGCATGCTCACGTCATATCACTGGATGATATCTAGGTCTGGGGCGTCACGATCGGGAACGCCGTCCTCCAAAACGAGCTCTCAAAGACGCTTCCGGCGTCGTTTATCCAATCCGTCCCACCGGGGAATACCGTCTCCATTGTGTACGCGCTCATTCCAGATTTCTCCACGCTCCCACCGTACGTCAGGTCAGAGGTTCAGGTCGCGTTTGCACGCAGTCTGGCAGTGTTGTGGCAAGTCTTGGCGGCGGTCTGTGTTGTTGGAGGTGTGGCGTCGTTGTTCATGAGAGGGCTTCCGCTGAGTCACACGCTCGATGCGACCTGGGCGATCAAACTCGGCGATAAAGACCAGGACCCAGAGGTGGCACAGATGGAAGGATAGAGTTCAGTTCGCAACGTTGGCTGTCCTAATTATATCGTAGCATTCTTCGTTTTGCACCCGTCCGCACATGTCGTGCCGCTATCACCCTCTGTTCAAATGATCTCCCGTTCCTTGGTATTGTAATGACTACCCGAACACGACGACATGGAGCTAGGCGTCAATTGCGTATCGTCGTCCCGCGTTCTTCCCATGTGAGATACCGCGTCGGAAGCCACTCGGGCTGTGTCCACTCCGTACCCCCCAGCTCTGCCACGATCATCTGTGCGACCACTTCGGCGCTAGAAAGAACATGGGACGGTGATCGCATGTCATGTCATCCGTCCCAAGCAAAACATGTGACGGAGAAAATGGCTTACCATCCAAACGCACGCGGCATACCGTGCCCTGAATAACCAGCGGCAATAAACTGCCCTGTGTACTGCGCGGCATCGCTCCCTTGTGCCGCAGGCAATCTATCCACAGGTCCGACCTGTGGGCGTCATCGCCGATAAGCAACACGTGCATGTGCACCTCGGACAAGCAGACGATCAGACGTACAAACGGATCTCCGATCGCTGTATGACCCATGATGCCAGTCTAAAAAAGAGCACGATCACGATTAAATCATGATGGAGACCCAAAACCGATATCGTGTATGCGCCTGTGGACGCACCCATTCCATCTCGGGCTCTCGCCCAAGCTCAAACTTGCCCTCAAACACCGCGGGCAGGAATGCCCGGAGGGTTTCCCCGACGTTGGGATTACACGTGGTATCGTCGTCGACGTAGGTTTCAAAGGCAGGGCGGGCGGCTTCGCGTGCACCGCCGAGGATGATCAGGGGTTTTTCATTGACTGTCTTGATTGGACGCGGGAACCAGTATTCGAAGCCCTGTACATGGTACGTGTGTTTGTCAGCCATGCATCTCGTACGGTGCGCATACAAATTTGAGTGAGGACGGAAGGCGCGTAGCGATATGCGTGAATATGTCTATACCTCGTTTCCAGTCCAGCCAGTGGTCTTGATCTGATCCGTACCAGCCGACGCACGCGTCGCGATGACCTGTCCACGAACGGGCACGATTCCCTGTGGGCCCGCTAGAAAGGGGAGGAGATGAGAGGCATAGCCATTCGTGGCGTGAACGACCCGCGAGCAGGCGATGGTGCCTCGGGGCGTCGAAAGCGTGTACGTGCGTGTGGCGTTCGTCGATGACCTGGACACCGAGCTCGATGTTTTTGCGCTTTCGATCGCTGTGACGGGCGTGTTGGTGTGCAATGTGAGGTCAAAACCTGGGCCTGCATGCGACTTGGCCAGTTGATACAGTTTCGTGACGAGCTTGAGTGGCCAGACATTGTAGCCCGGGATTTTCACCCCTGGATAATGCGCACCAAATGTCTGACAGTGATGGGCAATGGAAAGAGATCGGCGATCAGCCGACGACAAAGTACCAAACGCTCACATCTTCGACCTCCTCCTTACTCAATGCAACGACACCATCCAAAGACCATCCTGCATCCACCGCCGCCTCGCGATCGCGGCGTGCCTCCTCGACTTCCTGATCTGAAAAAAACAGATCGATCCGACCGCCTTGTACGAGGTCGAGGTCGTCTGTCCAACCGTGATTTTGGATGAGACGCACGAGCGACGAAGCGGTATGGGCTTCCAAGGCGTACGATCGCTTGGCTTCATCGGAGCCGTACATGGTCGCGCGAGCATGGAATTCAAAAAAGGCAGCGGGGGTGAGGTGGCCACCATTCCGACCTGGGCCACCGACGAGATGAATGCGATGAGATCCAGGACTTTTGATCGAGATCTACAAGCTCACCGGTCGCTCCTCCACCTAATAGTAAGAGAAAGTCAGCCAGCGACTGGATCGGCATGGCATTTGTACGCACAAAAGTCTCTCGCCTCGAGAATGACCACCTTGAATGGTGACTGGCATTCCACGTTTGTCTCGATCGCTTCGGAGAGGTGGTACGCCACGCCGACGCCTGTGATACCAGAGCCGATGATACACACGTCTGCGTCGGAGGTCAACGGCCCTGTACTGCCCTCACGCGCCAGCGGATTGGCATCCGGAGAGGAATCTGCCCAGAAGGAGCGCGTCGGGCTTGGAGATGGCAGACCTGCTGGCTTTGGGTTGCTGTGATCGATTGAAAATATTTTTTGCTGGTTCTCCCACTCGTTGAGCGAGACGGGGAGCGTCGCCATCGCACACACCGCGATCGAGATCAATATCGAGATCGATATGCGATCTTCAGTAAGAGGAAAAGGGAATATAGATAAATCGATTAGGGATTCATAGTTCGTAATATGCCAACAAGAGAATCCATCTGCGTCTTCTTCTTGGCCTTCTTTTCTTCTTGGTGCTTCGACTTGCGCTATTTGAGATTCAGTCACATTCCCACAAACGAACAACCGCAAAAACACCCCGGTCGAACCCTCGCGTCATCTCCCATGCGAGCGTAAACTCCCGAATGAGCGCGCCCATCGTATCCCGGCCCTCCACCTTCATCCCTCCATAGGGCACTCTCACCCACTCTTTATTCGTCTTCACATCCCCAAAAATATCTCCTTCATCACATCCACCACACAATACGTAAACCACTCCGCACCTCCCGTCGGTAACACCGCTAGATGTGCCACAGACGTCATTGCCTGTCAGAAAATCCGACACAAAGCCATTGATGTTCGGGCGTTTCACTACTTACAATGAGACGGTGCTTCCGACCGTGACGCTTTTGGAAACTTGACCGTGTGGATCTCTGCCCAACCAGCGGGGACGTGTCGTGTCAGCGAGGCTTCGGTGCCGTCGGACGACAGCCGGACGCGATCACGACTCGGTGCAATGCCTAGCACACGCACGTCCATCCCGATTCTCCGGGAGTATGGACGGATCGAACGAGGTGTCTCTATTGGCGAGCACGATGGCGTCCTTGCCGGAAGGATGCCATGCGTACACGAGAAGGAACTCGTCGCGCGATCCCGACTTCCCTTTGCAGTGCACGATGCGACCAAGTCGACATTCTTGATTATCTATCATATCCTGGATACTGCCCGCCCACGCGTTGACAGACATCGCGTATTCCCTGGTGGGAAAGAGTGCGGGAGGGAGGGATTGGTATGAAGGGGTGGACGAAAATTTCCAAGCACAGATAAGAAGTCCGTGATAACACGAAAAGTATGCCTTTCAAAACGGTGCACTCGGCAAACAGGGCGCGAGCAGGCTATCAGAAGACCCTGGTGAGTGGAATCGAGCGTGTAAGACCAAGGCGAGTACCTCACCTCGTTGATCAGACTGTCACCCTGCCTGTTGGTCCAATGATTAGGTGCTATAGGGCAAATCTTGTTGGAGAGGTCGAGAGAACCAAGTTGGTTGTCTGGACCGTGACTGCTGGTAGTTGCCAAGTGGCTGTACGCTTGACATTATTTCAGTTTACTGGTCAAAGTTCCCAGTTACTACGTGCATGCCGGTGAGAGAACAAAAGCTGTGAAACATGCATGATTAAAACTAATTCATGAGTATGCATTCGGAAGCCCCGCATCGCTGTCTTGCTAGTCCTTCTGTACAAGCCGACGGCAGTGCCTTTAGGCACACAATCTTGGATAACCCATCCACTGTTGTCAGCCTTCGGTCCGCACTCTACGTCGGACCGAATCCCTCGGGCGGGGATACATGTTTCCTTGATCAGGCTACACTGGGGTATGACCTTGAAGGAGTCAATCTAAATGACTCCTATCATCCGCATGAAATCGTTACGAGGTCATGCATGCTCACTCAACTACTCCATTCCGCCATCCTCGAGAGCTCTGACTCCAGTCCGGATACTCAGTGAGCACGATGTCCCAGAGTGACCTGATGATTCATCTATTAATTTTTTTTTTGATCGGCATGGGCTGAATTTCATATCACCTATTGTTCCCGCTGTCATCACGTCATCGTGCCGCTGTCATCGTGTTTGTTGTCCAAAACCCGCTGCCAAAAAGCCAGTAACTGCGAAGTAAAGACTGTATTAGACAGCGCTCAGTATGTAAGTTACATGTCCTTGCGGGCACACAAAATATACACATCATGACGACGAAAGTGATGATAACATGATAGTGATAGCAAAAAAATATACATAGATCATGACGACACATCCAACGTTGGCGGCTCTGAACTCGACGGCTGAGGACTTGGACTAGGACTATGCACATGACCATCTACGTCCGCGTCCGCCTGTGGGTGATCCTCCGTCTGCGGAGCATTACCGTCGATCGCATAGACATTGGACAGCGAACGCTGGCCCGCATTGGGTATGGACACCTCCATAGACAGCTCCGTATTTGACGGTTGTGGAGTATGTCCGCACCCATATTCATGGGTGGGTGAGTGGTCCCCTAGCCATTTCGACGCACTGTCGATCGTGCAGGCCGACGGTGAGAGCTGACTCGCCTTGATCACGGGCATCGAAAGCGAACTCCGTAACGTGTCTGAAGTGGGGGCATGCCCATCCGACGACTGAATATCCAACGACAACACGCTCTGGCCCATCTCGATCTGCGACGTGAGCTGCAACGTCCCTTTCCAAGTGTCGTCCTCCCCTTGTTCACCATCACCTCGCGGTATTTTTTCATGATTGACGATGATCCTACCGATCTGACCAACGTTGAGTTGGGTGGTTCGTTTGATGACACGTAAAGACCTACAGATATCCAGAGGACGCAAACAAACCAGCTGTCCATGTAAACGATCAGATGCACCAAGAGCACCCTCGAACGTTCCCACTCACTAATACGTAATATTGCCACTCATGCTCGGCTTGATCACCTGGAGGGAACAAAGCGTCATAAACAGCATCATCACTGACCGGTCGATATCAGCGTCACTCCAACAACAAACCCCATAGGCCTCCTCACCTGATATCGCGCTCAACGACAACGCCGAATCCCGCAAGACGACTCGTCCAACGCCGTGTCGCGTCCATTTCTCCGGTAACCGGAAATATCTCCAGAAGGTCATGAAGAAAAGTATCACGGTGGTCGTCATCGTCGTCGTGCTACACCCTCGAAGATAAGTACACAGAACAATTGCGCGTGCATCAGCGAGGCGCGGGAAGACCTTACCTGAAAAACGCACCCCCAGGGTTGCTCCTCACCATCAAACACGTAACCGTGTGCTTGTTCGATGGAAATGATAAACCCGCGCTGACTCCCATGGAAGCCGCTTGGCCGACAGCGAATGAGATCAATATCACCAAGATAAGTCGATCGCGGAGGAAAAGGGCGTAGACTAGACTTTGTGGATGAGCGGGGCTCTGGGCATTGATGGGAAACGTACGGCGATGCATGAGCAAACCTTGCACAAATACAAGGAGAAACTGGACCACGAGCGCTTGGAACATGAACCAAAGGCGACATCCAGCGGGGGAAGTATATACGCCAAGATACATTCGCACGGTAAAGCAGACGTTAAATCTATCAAGACGCAACACGTGCGTGTCACGAGACGCGCTCCATGGAGAATGGGATTGCACGTACATTTGACTTGCGATGCCGACATACCTAGTAAGCAAATAAATCCTGGCAATCCAGGACGCACGAAGCCTTCTAGGAACGCGCTGATGCGTTCTTCAGCGCACACTTTGCATGTAACCGGATGACTTACGGCCATACGAACTTGACTTCATCACGGATAAGCCATACGAAATCCACGATCATAATCGACAACGATATCGCTTTGTAAATAGGGTGAGGAATAGAGCAGAGTCGATCACTAGATGGATACAGATACTCACAAGCAGATATGGCGACCTTGAGCGCTGCATCCTTGTCATGCGGACGACTTTCGGGCATTTCAGTTTGAAACCCCGAGTTGTTAGATGAAAATGAAGGACAAGGGTCGGGCCAAGGTTGGCCAGACGATATTAAAAAAAGAGAAAAAGAAAAATGCTTTCAGATCTGTCAAGAAGCGTCAGAAGGGACAGCCTGCTCCTGCGACCAGAGCGAGAGAGTTGTGGGGAGAGTCGACCGTCACAGGACTTATGTTACCTGCGGACATATAAATATTACAGTGCGCCACTCAAAATAGGCACGTCACATATAGGCAAATTGTAAACTTTAATAACACATCCACAAAGTCAATAATTCCTATTCCAACTGCAAATATGGACTCTATGACTTGGAGACAAGGCTGCTATCTGATCAGAATTTCAAACATCTAACACCGTCCGAAAAGTGAATTTGAATCGGCACTATTGGAGTTTCTATATATGGACCAGTTCTGAATACCTCACCCTGATAAATGCCGTTACCCCATTTGGATAGCCACAGTGTCAAGATCGCCTTGCCGTCCGACGGGTCCGCTCGATCGTCGCTTCCAATATTTGTCTCGGCACTTAAAAGCGCTTACGCTGCAAAGCTGCAAAGTTTCTTTTTTTTGGACAATTTGTGTTATTATTATGTAGCGACTGGTCCTACATAATACACCACAAGGAAAAATGCACTTCGCATGCCCGTAGTACGGTTGGGTAGGCCGCAAAGTTTCTATCATTCATATCACACCCGGCCGTGCTTGTTTCCGCGCCACCCTGACTTCAGCCAGGACCGGCGTCTGAGTGAATGGTACGTAGGCCACTTGATGCCGCCCGCCGTTCACTCTGCGAGCAATTGGTCAATCCGAACACCGTTGCGGTCTCGTTACCGACACCGAGAACACTCTGCGAACAGTATGTGGTTCGATATGATTGACTTTTGGGGCCGACAGCACGTATAACGTGATCCCGTCGATGGAGACCCACAAACCAGTGCTTGAAAGTTAAACAGTACTTGAAACGTAAAACGACAAAACAAAGACATGCGCATAAGGCAGTTCGCCGAGGTGAACTTCAGCGCTGTTAGAGAAGGTCAACTCACCTAGTGGGATAATAGATCCGGAGCTCTTCCGCTCTTCCCCACCGACAATCCTTCACAAAAAACGGTTTGGAGCAAAGTGCTGCGAAAAAGTATCCCCCCCGCAAATAAAATAAAAATAAAAATAACTTTGCAGGCCGCCGTGGCCGAAGCCGACCAGTAGTGTTTTGTCATCGTCCTGCCAGGACAACCGAGATTACGGAACGGTGGATGACTCGCGCAAGCGGGACCTTTGGGGCAAGAAAAGAAAGCGTTCTAGAAAAGCTTGACCCGTCAAGGCCATAGCGTCTACGCTTACATAGTCGTACGGGACATGTTCACCATGCACCATATTACCTGTCAAACCAAGAGAAGTTGCGGCATGTCAATGAGCGGTATGGCATGTTCTAGTGTTTGGCTTGCGGAAACGTGAGCCACTAAAGTGAGGCTTGACCACTCCTCTCAGAAGGGCCGGTCCGCACAGAGTTTGCGTTAAGTATACTCTTGGGTACAGCGCGGGGAGATAACAAGACCACGGTCCACCTTTTGTCCCGGCCTTGATCACCAGTTCCCTTACGCCACCCTGAACCAAGGATCAAGTCCCATCTGTATGCATGTCAGTGACAAGTATACAACGTAAAGCGGGCGCGATGGTATCATACCACCGAGTTCCTCTGGCTCGGCGCTCTCGAGCCCGTTGCTCTTTAAGCGATTTACTGAGTTTCTCTAGCTGTGCGGTGATGGTGGTGTCACCCCCTTTTGAGGGCGTACTCCGCGTTTGGAAATCGATCAAGAATTCGTCCACATGGGATTGGGCGGTTTTTAGAGACAGCGGGGATGACGCGTTTGCCTGGATGCGCACCGGTGGACGAGTGGTGTCTTCCATGCCTTGGAAAATAATGAATGATTCCAATGGCCGCGACTGGGGGTCAGGTGATCATCCATTACTATTTATGGTTACCCACAAATGAAAATGGCACGACTATTAATTTTAACACGTATACTCGACTCTCGAGTGCATTTCTCGTATTCAGTTGCAAAACGTTTCAACACCGCCGTCTTCTCTCCGTTCCCTCGTTTTGTTTTTCTTGTTCGCTTCCCCAACACGATGGCTATCGGAAAAATCCCTTCTATGCTGGGCTTATTGCTCACGCACCCGAACGAGTTCAGGACCCTCCTCCAGTTTTACCTCTTCCACACACAGAAACGGGATATCACTGCGCAACAAGAACACCCAACCTCGGGATGGCACAGACAGAGTATGCGTCGGTGCTGGGAGTTTCTGGACTTGACTAGTAGAAGTTTCGCTGCAGTCATCAAGGAGCTCGACGGCGACCTTGCACGAACAGTGCGTATTTAGATCCTTTTTCTAAATATGGCCCTCCTCTTCACTGGTGTGATTCGTCCATGTTATACACTCACTAACGTGTTCATATGACAGATTTGCATATATTATCTTGTCCTCCGTGGACTAGATACCATCGAGGATGACATGACCATACCCGACGAGATCAAGCAGCCTCTCCTCCGATCATTTCACGAAAAGACCGTCACACCTGGTTGGCACTTCACCGAAAGCGGTCCCAAAGAGAAAGATCGACAACTTTTGATCGAATACGCCACTATAGTGGAAGAAGTCAATCTTCTCAAACCAGAGTACGTCCGTGCACGAAACACGAAATGATGACCCCGTTGGTAACGAAAGGAAAACAGGTATCGAGACGTCATTTTGGACGTGTGTACCAAAATGGAGGTCGGGATGGCTGATTATGCGCACAAGGCTGCGACCACCGGTTCGATATACATTGCGACCGTCGCCGAGTATGACTTGTATTGTCATTATGTCGCAGGCCTTGTGGGCGAAGGCCTCACGGCCATCTGGTCAGCTTCTGGCAAAGAAGCCCCATGGCTCTGCGAAGAGCTCGGGCTCGCCAACTCGATGGGTCTTTTGCTCCAAAAAACAAATATCATTCGTGATTTCCGGGAAGATGCCGAGGAGCGCCGTTTCTTTTGGCCAAGAGAGATCTGGGCCAAATACGGCTTCAACGAGTTGACCGAGTTGTACCAGAAAGGCGAGGTGGAACGTGCAACCTGGATACAAAGCGAAATGATCCTGGATGCCCTTCGCCATGCATGTGACTCGCTTGATTATCTCAGGCTCCTCAAGAACCAGAGCGTGTTCGTGTTTTGCGCAATACCCGCGTGTATGGCCATGGCTACGCTTGCGCTGTGCTTCATGAATGCGGACATGTTCCAGCGTAATGTCAAGATCAGAAAAGCGGAAGCTGCTCAGGCACGGGGTTCAATTTTCTGCATTGGGTGCTTGAGACTGATCAGTTCACGTTCCAAAGTTGATCATGCGATCCACAAACCCGCGTGAAGTTGCCCTCATCTTCCGAGACTATGCGCGCAAGATACATCACAAGGCGAAACCCCAGGATCCCAATTTCCTCCGTCTCTCCGTCATGTGTAGCAAGGTAACCCCGCTCACCAGGTTTGTGTCCGAGGAAACTCACGGTGCCCTTTAGATCGAGGAGTGGTACGAGCAAAACTACCCTTCATTTGTCATACTGGGACAGGACGGCGTCACATACGACCCCGAGGACAAACGAACGGCTGTACTCAAGTTGGAAGAAAAGCGCGCCTACGCGAAGCGCTACCCCAATGTGGCGCCGCCACCACCAGAACTGTTCCCTTGGGAATTGGTGACCTACGTCGGTGGTGCGTTCGGGGTGGTCATCCTTTTGACTGCAGGCACCGTCTATACCATTCTGAAGGTGTATGGGTAGCTGCGTTGTCCATGTTGATGCCGTGCACAGCGCGCCGATGGTACATATATTGTAATTATTGCTGACATTTTTTCTAATATTATACGCATTTCATACTACCGACCGAGTCGCAGTTTATGAGATTGGGTTCAATCGAGGGATGCGGCGACACTCCTAGTGGGTCTACGCGGTCAATGCTTAGCACTTAGACACGAGAGTGACTTGTGACAAGTCACCGATTAGCGTTTGTTTTGCTGAGGTGGACGCAGGGCCTTACATCGTGTTGGTGATCGAGGTAGCATTCAAGGGGGGCCGAGAACAACATTAATATTCTCGATGTAGTCAGGTCGAATGTTCGTGCGATAGGCTACCGTGTTGAGGAAAGGGGACGCAGCCCGTGATAGCATCCCCCCTATCGACGATGCAATCGTTGGTTGCCCCTGCCCCGGGCCTATGTATGTTACGATAACCGGGACGAGCGCCCATTGCTCGCACCGTGACAATCTTGAAACGGCCAACTGTAACCGAGCCCGAGCAGCTTGGGCTTTCCGAGTTTGACTCAGAGGATACTAGTATTATAGAGCGCTCCACGCCGTTCAATATGAGATTGTGCGGAGATTATCTTGGGTTGATTTAGGCACTACTTACAAATTTCCAGGAGTTCACCGATATGGTATGATCGCGCTAGAGGCTCAGGGGCCCTCGATGTGATCAAGCCTCAATGACTCACAGATCCGATGCCATCGGCTTTGGACGCTCGTGCAATGACTCCATCATTCGATGATCCCTCGGTTCCGTTTGCTGGAATGTACGATGAACTGCGTCGAGGACAATTTGAGGTGCGCCTGGTCAGTGAAACGAGAACATCATCTTGGACCCAGGGATAAGGCGGTCCAACCATTCTTGGTGGGGTAGTAAGACTTGGTGGGGTAGTAAGAGTCTAGCCCACTAAGTACCTCGCACTGGTCAGTGATTCGCTCGGGGGACGGGCGTCATTTTAGGGTTGGGGCCTGTCTGCTACTCTGAGCCAACCACTGATCCCTCTTTTGTTACACTACGATATGAGCGGCCGCATCGTAAGTACTAGTCATAACCCGTCGGACCATCGAGTTGCCCGCCGCATGATATCGGCTGTGGACCAGCCGAATTGACATTGTATCCATAATTAAAAAATGACCCTATTTAGCTAAATTCCGCATCGTAATTGATGTGTAGTATGCTGTACTAGTAGTACGTAGTGACAAGCACTGACAAGATGCCCAGGACAGGTTTGGTCTAAGAAAAGAAACGAACGAAAACTGTGTTGACATTCAACATCACAACAAGATGGATCACGGGATATGGCGGCTACTGTTGTACACCGGGCAAAGGTCTCTCCACTCATCTAACACATTGATAAGATGAGGAACTTGCAAGGATGTTATAAAACTGGACTTACCATCCACAGGATCGTTCTGCGCAGTTCCGTTTGGATTTTCGGCAAAGACAACAGCCATACCCCTACACAAATGAGGCAATTGAACGACTATTCACAACAGCTCAGACCGACTGTACTCACCTTTGTAAATGCCAATCGATATGGCTGATGAAACGAGAAGTCAGAGGCTGATCGTCGAAACAAGTCGGTACCATACCAATGAAGGAACCAAGGCCCTGCGTTGTCGGTCACAAAGCGGATGGTGACGTTGTCTGTGGTAAATCCAATGTTGACGGTGTCACGCTGGACAGGGTTGACATAGTTGTACTGTGTTGTCCCGGCGTTCCTCACGACATAAAAGGCGTGCTTGATAGGTTGAGTTCGCCAGGATCTCGCGTCAATGAGGATAACTTACCCCGTGCAGGTGGAACGGATGCTAACACGACCATCAGCAGGGAATGTAACGTACAAGAAACTGCATACCGGTGTTGGAAGAAACTCTGTTGGAAAGGATATCTCGATGACCTTGTTTGGCGGTAGAGTGTACACCGTGCCTTGGCTGGCCAAGGCTGCAATTCCTCTCACTCCACTCAGAATCTGCAGGAGGGTGGGCGTCTCTGGTGGGATATAAGTGAAACCGTTCGTGAAAAACTTGAGAGTGACGTTGTCCATAGTTCCAACGAGGTTGATGGAAACGTCAGCTCCTCCAGGGTATGGCAGACCTGGTGCTGCCGGATTGTCGCGCGCATGGAGATCAGTTTCGTTGAGCACGTTGACAAGAGGCCACGTCCTGTTCTCTGGCTCCTCTTCCGGGGCGCCTGCATACCTAAGAATCGCCGAATTCAAGCCATTTGTGAAGTTTGACGCATAGCTTCCAGGTAGTGCGCGTATCCAATAGTTGTCCACTGGTTGATTTGCCTCTAGGATAAATGAGTACCGTTGTCCGACGTATATTGGTATCGTGTCGACGGAGAGAGGGACTACAGCCTGTCCGTCAGCTTCGATGACAGTGAAGTTGTGGTTATCGATCGAAAAGATGATATGTGGCTTGCACGCCATATTGATCAACCTAATGCGATATTTCTTGCCTTGCTCCACGTTGGTGACAGACAAACTCGTATTCGGGCCCCCAGGGTACCGACCCATGCCGTTGACAAGGATTCCCGCTGGATTGTCAGCCGCCGCGACATCATATGCATTGACATGATACCTGGTGTGTGTCAAGCAACTGGAGAAGAGTGTACCCAACATAGACTTACCAATCATACAACGTGATTATCGTCGAATCTAGAAAAACGTTAGGTGACATCGAAAGGATAGTTAAGGACGCACTGTCATCGACGTCGTACATGAAACGGTATGGATCCATAGGATCATATATAACAATCGGGCCACGAAGGCCATCGCAATACTGAAGGTTGAAATGAGAATGGTACCAGAACGTGCCAGCCTGGTTCTCCACATTGAACCGATAGGAGAATGAATCCCCAGGAACAATGGGACATTGAGTCACGAAAGCAGCGCCGTCAAAGGCATTCGTATGGTGTTGGAACAGGCCGTGCCAATGCTTTACCAGCTATGAGCATCAATGTGATTCAACGACACATGACCATACCACGGAAGTGCTTGTGTTCGTGGCCGGATCCGAAAGTTGGTTTCGGACGTCGATTTCCAGGCGGTCACCCTTGCAAGCGAAAGCCTGAGTTGAAATATACGTGCAAACACTATGGTGGTGGAGCCGTACCTTGTTGGCTGTGATGAGGGATCCAGGAGATTGACCATTGACGACAATGGCACTGAACATAATGTGAGAGAACGAACCAGACAGCTTAAAAGCTTGGGACTCACCGCCTGTTAAAACCATCTGGGGCCACGATTGCATTACTCAGGACAAGCTCCGTCTGGCGCGTCACAGCGCCAGCG
The DNA here is from genome assembly GCA_038090955.1 of Xerocomellus intermedius. Lineage (NCBI taxonomy): Eukaryota > Fungi > Basidiomycota > Agaricomycetes > Boletales > Boletaceae > Xerocomellus > Xerocomellus intermedius. Next base: position 31,362 of record JBBPNP010000217.1, read on the forward strand.
TAAGAAAAAAGAGCCGCGAGACTCCAAACTTTGAAAAGCGGATGCATGCCCGCTATGAGGTTCACCCAGAAATTTTGGCCGAAGTTGGCGCCATCCCTACACGTCCCTTTTAAATAGTTTGGCTGAATGAATGGGAAGCACGCAGGCCGATTTTCATCATAACGCAATACTTACAGCCGCGGCGCCTCCATGATGGTGGCGCGGCTCGTCTAACAGTTGTTACACGTTATCACTTGACGCCCCACAGGCAATACCACCGGCCATTTGAGAGCTGTGATTGGAGGACAGCTAGCGAAAAAGGAGGTTCAGGGTCGCCACTGCGCTAAACCAGGACTCCGCTAACCCGAACAGCCTGAGTGAGTCGGACGAACACGGGCGGGACCAGTGTTTTCGTAAATGCTATACGCCAAGAGTTGCTATGAAACTAGTCCTTTTTGGGGAGAGGGTTTGGTGTAAGCGCCTGCCCTAGAACTTAGGAACCGTTACCAGTGTGCCCCATTGTTGATCCCGGAAAGGCCCTCAGTGACCTTGTTCATTATGTCAAATTACGGGTGGTATGTTTGCCGTCAAGGCCTCATTTACTGATAAGTAAGCAGTAACAGCTCACCTCCCACTGCTCCATTAGCTCCAGTAAGATCCATGTGAGTGGTTGTTAACGATCAGGAAATCTGTGCTTGGCCAGTGCCAACTTCCAAGTTGCCCCGAGGATGTTTCTAGGATGAAGTTTGACAGGTATTTCAAAGAAGCTCCGCTTTCCACCCGCAGGTACAAACCAAGCATATGGGTCAGGTCTGTACTACCGGAATAAGGCTTCGTGTTCATGCGGAGTATGGAAGGATGACGGAAATACTAATAATATACAAGTTGTCGGGGTGAAGAATCACTACTATACATTGTAGCGATATTCGGGTCCAATTAGACAAACAAAGTTCATTTGCTAAAATCGCAACAGGTAGCTTCAGAAGATTCGAATCATTTTTTGCGTTTGATCACTTATTCAAATTCGCACTAGTTAATCCGGGGGAAAGACAGTGGATGACACGCGGCCTACCATTCTCTGTCACCGGGGGCGCCTTGCGTTTTGTCCTACTTTTGTTATCGGCTCCCGATTCTGTCGCAGCCTTCTTGGGTGGTTTGGAAACGGAATTTGCAAGAACCCCAATCTCGTTTGTGCATTTAGGGCAGAACCATTCACCTTCCGGAATGGCCTGCAGTGGAGGGTCAAGGCAGCCAAGATGGTAAGGGTGGTCGCACTGACGAAGCATGGTCAAGCACCGTAAACTAAGGTGTACTGACAAAGTCATACCTTGTCGCACTCTAGTGCAGGGTCATCGTCTCCGTTATCTTTGTTACAAACCAGGCAAAGTTCTGGTGCATCGACTTCGGGGTGCCGAGGAAGCTCAGAAAATTTCTCGTCAGGCTTTGCGAGGAATAACGTGGTATGTTGACCGGCCGCAACGCTAAGACGTAATCTATCAGGATCTTTATTCTTAATATTGGAAAATATGGCTTGCCTGAAAACTTGAATATCGGCGAGAGGTTGGTGCCTGGTTGGTTTGGTAGCGCTTTTTGGTTCGTCAGGGCCCAAGCCTAGTTCACCTTCAAAGCCCATCAACACCAAATGAGGAAAAGGCGCGGAACGTCATACCATTGGCAGCATTCTGACCATAGGCAACCGTCATAACGCTGCCGTCCTCCTCGGAAGTCAGTGCAAAGTGGGTAACACCTCCACAACTCGCGTGAGAAATCTTGCATCCCCTAGGGCAAATTGCTTGGGTAAGGTACCATCAAGTTTAAGGGACGGCGCACATGAGGTCCTGGATGTAACGGAAAGAGGAATATGGAGATCCAGACGACCCTAAGACAGCGTAAGTTGATCGGATCGAAAGAACTTGGATTCGGGTTTACCTTCTCCGCTATTTTTCCACTGCATGATTGTCAAAAAGGTATGAAGCGTGATCCGACAATCGGACGGCATACCTTTCCGGCCATCCAGTACATGCGCTGCTTGTCAATGACAACTGTGTTTGTGGGACCAGCCAGAATTTGGGATCCCATTGTCATCTCATTCGGGCCGGCAAACTAAGGGAGTAACATGCTTAAGCTCTTGTCAAGAAAAAGTACAGTCATCATTGTACCTGTGGTACAACTTTCGGCATCAAGGCGTCCTGTTGATTACCAAGACCCAGCCGACAGTAACCGTTGTAACCCCAAACATACACCACTCTGCCAGAACGCTCAGCAACGGGCATAACTAGTCTAGATCAAAACTTACCCCTGGGTATCAATTGCTACACTATGTTGGGCGCCGCAGACAATGTCGGTGATAGTCTTGTCGTCTAAACCCCTTACAGGTACTGGCTGAGCTGTCAGTGGGATAACTACATGCAGAGAGAAAACTACGCAACCAGGCTCCGTTTCAATATCATACGCCGTCTTATTTCCAGTGGTGATGTGTTCGCCCGTTCTTCCATTACCTAGCTGTCCCTTTTCTCCGCTTCCGAAACAGAAGACTTGAAAGGTTTTGGTTTCAGCTCAACACAACACTTGCAAAAACCTACCCTTTCCGCCCTCGGTTAAAACAATGGAAAAGGTGACACCTGCACCAGCCTTTACCACGCGTTGCTGTTCCCCGTCAACATATGGTCCGTCTATAGATTTGAACGCTGTTATTTGAGGAGTCACCGGATGACCGCACTGTCGAATGACCCATGAGCACAATCGTTCGGGGAAATGATGACATGCGGGCACTCACCTGCCCAAGGTTATTTGCGCCAGCTGACCAGACGTTCCCTTCGCTGTCTACCAACAATGCGTGGCTTCTTCCGCACGCGGCATGCACAAATTTAGTCCCTTCTTTCGCGCCAAGTTCGGTTGCGAGGACACGTCTTGGCGTATTCTCAGATATGAAGTCGACGCCAGCGACACCCAGCGCACACGGTGCATTTCGACCAAACATCCATGCAGTTCCGTTGACGTCGAGCGCAATGAAGTGGCATGCACAACACGAGGCATGGATGGACGTTATCTTGACATTACTCAACGAGCGTAGTATGTGAGGTTCGAGCAGGTCGGGTCTATAGACAAGTGAAGGCGTCATATTTCTGAGGTTCAATGGTGAACGCTTACGCCTCAGGATTGCCCTCGCCCTTGCCTCCACGCTCCTTTCGACCCAGCTTCGGCCTGAAAACCAGCCAAGTTAGCTGGAAAGAACAGTTCAGATGATTGACGCAGGTTACCAGTCTGTCCCACCACAAATTAACACTAAGTTCGATTCCATCAGTACAAGTGCAACGTGCCAGGCACATGATATACATACCTCGTCCCCATTGTGCTTCCTTGGTGGTATCCGAAGAAAGTAACGCAGACATAGTTATGTGGAAATTTTAGGTCCGAGTCAGAAATTACCCATCAGGCGTTTGTTTTTGTTCAACTGTGTACCACACGATTGCTGCATTAGGACTTCTCTCCGGCGCTCTATCTACGACGAAAATACTATCATTGACCAGATACTTGGTGAAGATACTACCGGATTCTACAAAACAACTCCGGAAATTAAGGGACTCGAAAGTTAAATAGTCAGTACGCTCGGCTATCTGAGGCTCGATAGTCTCCCATATACATATTATGTGTCTTCTGAAAAACCAATCACCACTACAAATTTATCAGTGCAAAGAATGGATGAACAGAATCATGCAAACTGACAGACAGTGGTCCCGGTGCGGACTAACTGGTACTGTCAAAGCACAATTTAACAATATATAGCTGCGCACTCTTAATGGCGGCGTAGGCTCACCTCAAAATCGTCACCACAGAGAACAACACAATCACCATGCACCAACGTCACGGAGATCTCGGGGACGGAGGCTTTGCTCTTGTCATTGGTGCCTTCATTCCTTTTACGAACACGTTGTTCGACGACTTCGTGGTGGCCCATCTCCATCCCAGGACAAAAGTGGGGAGTGTTTGAGTTGGGTATCGTAATGGCACCAGCGTCACAGCTACAACACTGGCGCACATTATCCACGGCAGCAGTGGTTTCGTTCACGTTCTCAGCGACAATCGGCGTTTCGTCGGGCCTGGGGATGAACAACGTTTGATTAACATTATCTTGCTCTCGGTGGCGCGAGGGTCGGCCATGAGGCTCTGTAGGCAGAGATCCCGTCCGATCCTCGTCTTTCGCGCGCCCCTTGCCCTTATCTGGTGCGGTAGATTTCGCGGCGTCCTTGTATCCTCCCTTCGGAGTGAAGTTTAAAACCACTTCCGCTCCCAGGCAGTGAACGACAACCGGGGATTTACTTGCGTGGAGCACAGTTCCCTAATCTCGGTGTGAGAAGATAGCCGTCCGTAGAGTGTTTGGACCAACCTTCCTAGATCCCGAGTTGACCCACGCTCGCATGCTCACCTCGCCAAATCGAGGTTTGCTCATTTCTCCATATCGGTGGACGAAATCGCAGAGCGTGTAGTAGGCGATACGGACACAATCAGGTGTACCCACAGGTACCGTTGTTTCTGATCCGTCACTCGGATGTGATAACCTGGTACTGTGGGTAAAGTAAGGGCCTATCATGGGACAAACGTTAAGCCAAGGATGAAAATATGGATACGCCGCACTTACTGGAAGGATGTTCCTTGCGCAACAATACCGCGCATTGAATTCTCTCGAGCAGGGCAGTGGCGTCTTCTTGAAGATATTCTTGATTCCCCGTGAAGACGTGACACAGGGTCACCCCATCCTTGATGGCGTAGATCCAGGACTGCATACCATCGTCCCAGGTTATGCTGTCAGAGGCTACGACCGAAGGGATATGGTCGGTAGGGCGAATAAGGGTGCTAGATTGGTAAGGGCCCCGAAGACTCGACAGGGAATCAGCTTTTCCTGGGGGAATGCGTTTGTCGCACGTAGACTTGCTAGTATTCAGTAATCCATAAATATAGAGGTGCAAGCAAGCTTACTCTGCATGTAGTACTTTGGCAAATCTGATGACGAAAGAACTCTTGGACATTAATCATACCACATGACTTACAAAACCATCCCCGCGGAAATGATTCACTGGGGTGAAATTCGGCGAGAAAATCGAGAGGTATGAAGCTGAAAAATTGCATCCTCAAATCTCTTGGATGAAAAGGGGTTGTGTTGTCTGCCTGTGACAGTGCACCCGTCGGATCAAACCACCAGGGATGTAACAGGTCCCTGGTGGTATCAACTAGTGCCGAGTCCGAAGTCATATCCGACGAGGGAGTTGGGTCGCAGTCAAATAGTGCACCTTCACCTCCCGGAGCCCACTGAAGGGTGACACTCCAGCAAACCCGTCCTTGTGCAACTCCGGTAGTGGAGGACACGCCATGCTGGACCACTGCATGCTGCAAGCATCTTGTCAATAGCAGTCGGGGTGAGGTATCTATAACTCACGCGCAAGTCAGAAATAAAGAAGAGCCCCATGCATAAATATGCATGCTCTGGGGGCAGATTGCATGGCACAAGCCCAGAATCATGGGATATCCACAGAAGTAAAGGGATGAAGCGGAGTTGAGAGTTCAGCAAGGTTTCCACTTCGGGGGGTTTGTTGAGAGGAATGCGTGGTTGGGAACTAGACTGAGATGTCGTGTGGTGACTGACGGATCCGTTGAACGCAGGGCATATGTGGGAGGACGGCAGGTCCTCTGGAGCAGAAAGTGGATTGGAAGGATATAGCTGGGTCGAGCGGACCCCCGACAGTGAGTCATTTTGTGTTACACTATGGATCTGACTCCTTCCTCGAGCATAGGACTCGCGAGTATCTTGGTATGTATATCGTTCGTCTTGTGGTGTGCCATCCGAAAGTAGCATTTGCGTACTAAACGTTGGTAGGAGTGTAGAAACTGTCACATACGTTGGAAACACCCCAGGTGGTAAATACGAATTTCGCAAATCCTGAATGTGTTGTATGTTAACGCATGGTCTCCGTCCGAGAAAAACTCTACCATCATCTCAGCTTCACAATCGAGGATATTTTCTGGGGGATACACCACAGGTGGACATGAATGAGGTTGGGTAGAGGCCCCCGTCACCGATTTAAGGATGGGCTCGAGCTCAGAATCATGACAGGAAAAATCCCATGACCTTGAACAAGCATACCGCTGATTTACGAACAGACGACGAAGGAAGCAGGAAGAGCGCTCACAGGTCAATGCTTAGTGTAGTAGAGTTTATCCAACGACCTCGGGCATAATTACTACCAAGTAAGAGTATTGGGGCTTCGGACTGAAACCAAGAAAGGCCGACTCTTGATTTCGCGAGCTCGGGGAAAACTGTCAGAAGCCCGTCACGGGACTACAAACGGCAAAATTAGCCTCGTTTACTTAAAACATGGTTTTCGCTAGCCTCACGTTGGCCCAGACTCGTGGAATCAGAGTATTAGATGATACGTGTTCCTGCCCTGAGGAATTTTCATTTCTGTTCACAAACGTCCATTTCAGGGCACTATGTTCGCCGGCCGATACCACCGCAGATACTACTTGCGCCGAAGGATCCACCGCTGATACTTCCGAGTATTCGACATCCATTTCTTTCGGTGGTGCGACCGTAAGGCAACGTGCCTCTCCCTTTCGCGAGGTAGTCTTGGCCTGTGTTTTTCTTCGCGGCAGAACAGGGTCGGATCCAGGACTCAGAGGACGTTTTGATCCAGGAGCGACCGACGGTCCTGAATCAGAGGGAGGAGCCTGTGACGAAGATGCCACTCTGGAAGATATCCGCCTAACGCGTGACTGGCCCGCGGTAAGCTCTTGAGTGGAACGGGAAGCGATCGACTTGTCGCGAGTTCCACTCGTTCTCTGCTTCCCCATCAAGGGCTTCCCTACCTTGGGACCAGGGAGCCTCTGGTAGCCTCCCTGAACAACTACACAATCCGGCCCACCTTTCCTGCACCGCACGCAAGCTGGTCGCGTGCGGGAGCAAGCCTGTCTGAGCGTTTTGCATCGTTTGCAGCTAAACGGGACGACGAAGATGGTTTCTATCGAACCATCTTCATGTTTTTCATCGAGTTCAAAAATTGCCTCGGGTTCGATGACCCCATGATATGATTGTGGGTCGGGAAGGGTGGACGGACGCCGAACGGAGGACGCGACTTGGGGTTTTGATTCCCAAGCGCGTGCCCAGTCTGGAATTGCACCAGGGTTATCCAGCTCGTTGCGGTCGACATAATCGTTTGACCCAGGATGACTGGACTGCATTTCTGAGCTTGTACAGTTCAGAGGTTGGTTGAACGAAAGCCTCCAGCGGGAGCATTCACTGGCAACAGAAACCAAGATCGGTCGTTCGGTCGTTCGCGCTCAAATAGTCAGCATCACGTAAGAGTTCGGATTCGTCGGAACTCTTTCGCTTCCCAGATTCGTGTACTTTATTTTCCGCGTCGCCAAAGCAAGCTATCCAAGTGCGAAGAAGAATACGGATGGGCCTTTTTGAGCATTCTGGATCGAAGTAGCCCCGGAGTGTCGTATATAATCCAGGAGGGTGCCTCTTAGCACAAGTGTCACGAGCGAGGACATTGATATATTAGAAGGTAGGCACTGCACTGATCACAAAGCCCCACCGAGTCACCAAATGAACAACACGGACAGATTAAACACCTCTAGAAGCGCTGTGAACATGTCCGCAACAAGACACGCCCCCCAGAGCTGCACGGGCGTCGAGGGCCCCAAGATACAACCTGATGTCGTCGATGGCGAGCAGCAACATCGATGTTGAGGGAGCTTCCTCCATCCGATCGCGCACAAACGCGAACGCGCACACAGGTTCGCGTTCACGTTCGCGTCTGTGCGAGATCTTTTACCCATCTCGCTATTCGTATTTGCCCAAACCCCTCGTCGCCACCACTGGCTCAGAGCAAATACGAATGCGCGCACACACAATCTTGTGTACTCACATTTGCATTTACCCACATGTGAGCTGCTGGTCCAACGAATTTCGAACACGCCAAACGACTGACCTGAGCCACCAAGAACACCTGACAAGCCCTCGCAACGATGGAACGAGCCCGCAAGCATCCAGATCGAGGGGGAGAGAAGTGAAGATGCGAGCTGCGCAGACGGGCGTACCACAGGTGAGATGGACGCATCGGGGCCATCTATGGATGATGAAGGAACTAGAAATGGATTAAAGACGCCGGAGAACGCGTTGGAAACATTCGTGAACACTCTAAGCGAAAGGACGAAGGAAATTCACCAAGAGAAGCTCGAGTCGAGCCAAGCGAGCCGGATGACGAGGCGGGCGTACCATACGACATCAGCTAAGAACGTCCTGAAAGCGATACGAAGTGGTGCGTCGACGAGACGATCGTGTCAAGCTGAGTAAATGGACCTGGAGGCCATAGGGTCCTTATGATGGTAGGGGCGTGCAGGAGGTCTTGAGAGGCGTCGAGGATGATTGGAAGTGCCAGAGCGGGTCGGACAGAAGGTTATCATGATAGTTCTTCTGCGTTGTGGTCCGAGTCGGTCAGCTACGAAATCTACGAAGCATACAACAGCCCCTCTATGTGGCTGTGGTATACGTCACCGATTCGCCGCATCGACTCGCAAAACATTGTACATTCACTGGCATGCGGCCATTTTGCTCGCCCACGACCTCGCCACTCACACCTGCACAAACTCGCAGACGCACCCGCCCGACCCCGCAGAGGCACCATCATCGCCGCCGTCTCCCTCCCCTCGTTCGCTTTGGAGGTCGGTCTTCCTATGCTAACTAGTTTTGCCACGCTCACGACACAGTATGACAGGTTTCGCATGCGTGCAGCTCCTTGTCACTGAGGGCACCCCACCCCCGCATAACATCCACAACCACAGTACAGAAACATGGACCGCCGTCTACCCTGCCCCAATCCGTGCCCGGCCTCGTCCCTTTTTCCACAGGCACACACACGAACACGTCTGGGCCCGTTCCGATCGCGCTGTTATATCACGGTGAAGGGACACCTCGTCGCTCGGACACGCCGGTGCTGGTGTCTTTTGGGACGACGCGTAGCTCCTCCTCGCAACCGCCACCTCACCGAGCTCAGGCTTGCAATGGAAAAAGATAGGCTGGACGGTACGCGACGCATCGTCGAACCGGGTACTGGGCACCAAACCATGTTTTGCGTTACGGAGGCAACCCCGCACCCGAACCCCGTGTCGTACGTACGCCCGGGGAAAACCCGGATCGTGCTCGCCGGGGGACTACTTTCGTCCAACGAACGGAGCAGCCAGGTGTGGGTCGGAGACGTCCAAGTCTGAGCCCAAGCACGCTAAGAATGAAACGTCGACATATTTCCTTGATGTCCATGGGTATCACGTGTACGCACGTTCCGTACTCATCCGACGAACGGTGGCCGACAGATCCAGATCTGACGGTCTGCGTACTCTGTCAGGGCTAACCCTAGTTGGAGAGGGGGAACTCACATTGGAATCGGTCCATTCCATTCAATGGCATCATCATTCACTGATGAACGTTCAATTTCGGTCCATCCATGGCCACTGTGATGCCACCACGGTGTGAAAGCCGGACGAGAATCGTCCGTTGTGTCTGCGCGATCGCTCGACGCGTTCGACGTCACGGCCTCCTGGGTCACCTACAGTGTCCACGGGTGTGTCTCTACCCCCATTGCATGCTTCCTGTAGCCGACTGACTCGACCCCTCGACTGATTATCTGGCAGCGCATTTTTGTGGGCTCTCGCCCTATGCATCCTCCAGGATGACCTACTGAGCCATCTGGGTTGTCTCTGACACCCTGCGACCTTCCTTCGATGTCAGCGTGGTTGATCGACACACGGCCGCTTCCTGGCGCTCGATGATTGGCGTTATTGATTGATGGGACAATAACGGTACTAAAGCAGCACTCTGCAACTGGGGAGTGAGTGCTGAAGCCGATTGAAATACTATGTCAGACTCGAACGCGTCCGGATGCGTTCACCGCTCGTCAGGTTCGGCGTTCCGAAATGTAGGTGGACCGAATATGGCGTGCGTTCAGATCAGCGTCCAGGAAAAGTCTGCAGAAACCGGACCGGACCGTTCCATCCGGTCATTGCATTGTGAAGACCCCAACGTCTACATAGTATCGGTGTATTCAGGAAGCCCGCTGTCAAACATCCTGTTCATGTAATCGAGATGAAACATATGCGTGCGATACTTATCCATGTATAACGGAGCGCGCCATATACCTAACCCCTGACAATTGAGGCATTGCAAACCTGTCACTCAAAGAGACCACAAGTAGTGAAACCAGCTGTATAAATATCCAGAAAAGCGTAGTTTACTGTGGATAGCAAGCAGATGGACGAGTCCTTCCGAATCGTTAGATATTAAAGTTTTCGAATTATTAGATGGTCAACATCAACGTCCGTCGGAACAAGCCCGACCTCAATCACACAGGTGATCCCAGTAACCTACATCCGAGGATCAAAAAGACAGTACGAGAGAAATGAGGTGAGGTGCTTACCGGGAATGACCTGGCTTTCTTGGGCAGCCGCCTCAGCAGGAGCCTCTGCCATTACGGCAGCAAATCCACTGATAAGGTTAGAATCAGCAACAAACCTGGTCCATAACCACAGATACGCACTTGTGGAGGTGAAAGTCGTTGTGACTGTTACCAGATCCTCCGTGAACATCTGCCAGTCTAGGGGCATGAAATCGACTCACCAGTGGAAGAACCATGGTCCAGGGTTGTCCGTCGTGAAACGAAATGTGACATTGTCATTGTTCGCTTGCAGCCCTATAGATACGGTGTCCCTTCTAATGGGGTTCGCAAAGTTATAAGTACCGCTCCCAGGAACTCTGATGACATCAAATGAGTGCTACGAAGGGCCATCAACTTGGTCTCGTGCAGCAAAAGGTATGAAAAAGTACATACACCATGGAGATGAACCGAGTGCTGTCAAAGCAAACCTGGTAAATGACGTGCAGGAAAGTCGAGACAAAGGCTTACCGGTCCGCCAAGTGCGCCATCTGGCGAAAGCTCCGTCGCAGGCACGCTGATTTCGATGACTTTTCCGGGGGGAAGTACATAGACGCTGCCGTTAGGGAGTAGCTGCGACGGGTGTCGAGCACCACTCAGAATTTGCAATAGTACAGGCAGTGACGGATCGGAATAGGGGACATCATTGATCATGTATTTCCCTTCGAAGAGCCCGGGAACCATATTGATGTTCATATCTGCCTTGCCTGGTTCTGGAACACCGGGTGCGCCGGGGGAGATCAACGGATGAACGTTACCCTCTTCGTAGGGGAGCACGTATGGTCCATGCTCTGTCGTGGGGTCTTGTTCTGAAGCACCCGCGTACCTCAAGATGGCGGAGTTTTGCCCACCATCAAAGGTATTGCCCGGGTGGTTAGATAGGGCGCGAATCCAGTAGTTGCCCACAGTCTGGTTGGCAGTCACCACGACGGAATAGCGTTGACCGGCGAACACGGGTAATGAGTCAACAACCAAGGGCTCCGTCTCAATACCGTCCGTCTCGATGACTGTCATTGGGTGCCCATCAATCGTGAAGTTGAACCACGGGTCACACGATGCCCCCACAATACGGAAGCGATAACGCTTCCCCTGCTCGACATTGATGACAGCGAGCGGCGACAGTGGTCCACCGCCATACCGGCCAAGTCCATTGATGAGCGTCGCATTTGCAGTAAACGGACCCTTGTACATTGTCGGGGAAGGTTCATGGTACCTGCATAAATACAATTGAGCACCTGTCGCGGGAAAACATTGTATCACTCACCAGTCAGAAAGGGTAATCACGGTATTCACTGATTGGTTTATGAACGCATTGACCAAAAGGTTAAGCTGACGCACGCACCGTCGTCCACATCATACAAGTCTTTATATGGGTCGTCCGGGTCATATATAACCAGCGGTCC
>JBBPNP010000218.1:0-42991 GCA_038090955.1 Xerocomellus intermedius
ATGAATCTTTGTATGTCAGGAGGAGGCTATCCAACGAGACGATGGGATCAGGGAGGAGTATCGCGCATACATGCGCAAGGTGCCTGCGAGACTTGTACCGTACGTTTGGTAAATTGATGATCTGTTGGTTGTATATGTGTTGTGGGAAGCGATCATATTCGCCGATACTCGGCGGCTTTACTGCCTCATTAGGACGGTCTGGTAACCAGATCAACGTCATGTGGTGTACGAGGTTTTCTGCAGATTCGGGAAAACTCGTTTCACTGGCAGAAGCCCGATATACACGTCGAGTTTTCACTTGGAAGTATGATCGATTGATCCCTCGACACAAGCGCGGTTCTCAAGGTCATTCCAGTTTGCTTGACCTCCTCTTGACCGTCTGTAACTCGCCATCGTCGAATCTCATCACTACGACTGGTGTGGCGGTGCAGGCTCAGGGGTTTGCCGAGCGGAGTCGAGGTGCACAGCATCCAATCCCATCCTTCTCGCTGTCGTGCGTGGCGATCAGGCCTCTCCCGGTCCCATCGGCGAAACCTTCCCTCCTTGCCTTCATTCCGATTGTTTGTCAGATCTCAGTTTCAGGACTCTATGGGAAAGACTCCCAGCGTGGAGAACGGTCTTGACGCCGATGGGTTAATCTTGTATACAACAGAAATACTCTCGACGTGCGATATTGAGCAATTTCGACGGAACACATAATACCAAGTCACGCCCGTCTCGGTGACGGTGAGAGTTGACACCCCTCAAGCTTGGCCCGGAATACGACGGTAAACTCCATAGCGTTGCGCATCTGGTACGTTCTCATCTTACAATGTCTTCGTCACGTCCTCCAGCTTGTCCACCCCCCACCACGGCTCTGCCCGGCGCCACCGATGTGAGGTACCACAACACCGCTCTCTTCACTTCGTCCAACGATCCCCTCCTCGAAGCTTCCGTCATGAAAGACATACATGTTCAACTGTCCACACCAACTAGCCGTGCCGAGGGAAATGGTCGAACGACGACGTGGAGATGTAGGTTATAGTACTCTTTCGCGATTGTTGAGGTCATGTGGGCTTCAGAGGCAAATACGAGGGTGAGGGCGGGTATCTTAGCCTGCTTTGATTGGATATGGAACGGAAGAGTCAGAGCGGGTGGTAAGGGGTATTCGGTCGGGGTCGTCAAATCCGCCAAGTGACCAGAAATGAGAACGAGGAGTGACCGGGAAAAGGGATACTATACGAGATACACGTTATAGAACCTCGTCCTCGTTCCCTGTTGGCGGTCTCACCGCGCTTCATCCACTGCAGAGCACCTCAGAGCGCCGAGCCGCGTATGCTCGATGTGCCCCCGGGCCTGATTCGTGACATGCAGTACGATTTCGGATGTCTGAAAAACGCTGTCGCCTGCTTCCTGACCACCCAGCGCGAATGGCAAGAACCAGTCAAACGTGAGGAGATCCTCGGATAACGACGGTGCACGCATCTGACAAAACACTTTGATGTCGTTCGGCCGTTTCAGACGGCGTCATGAATGGCAGTTTCCAGTCACGGTAACAGAATAAACCGAGAGACGACATAAACTCACCTCCACCGTCTCTCTCGAACCACGCCTTGCCGAGATATGGACGCTAGCTGAACGGACCCTAACTTGATGAAATCCTCTTGTTGAGAGACTAGGGAACGCAGATACACGAGGGAGACAGTCAGGTACGCGCGGACGGGCATAGGGCAGTCGTTGAGACAGGGTGCTGTCAAGCTGTTACACCCTCTGTGCGCGCGTACGCACAAACGGCAGTTGTTTGGGTGGCTTTGATTTCGATCTGGTGGTAATTGTGGTTGGACAGATGTTGCGCAGCATAGCGGTCGTGCTGCCGACCAAGGAAGAGTCGCTTCGTGCCGGTACGACAGGGCAGGCGGCAGGGACAACTACAACGATAACAGGGAAAGCATCTCAACGTCGAAACATGTCTGAGGTTCCACTCAAACTTCCAAGCAGCGCTGAAGATCCAGCGGTCGAACACGGAAGCGTTGAATGACTGAGCGCCTTGCAGCATGTATCCTCCACTTCGGTACGACGTGAAAAACGAGGACTTGCTAATCTGGGAATCCGCCCCTATAATGCTGAATGACCGGAGCGTCCCCTCTAAATTTCTCCTCATCTCCACCATGTACTCGTCCAGCCAGCTCCTCGAACTTTTCGTCGTTCTCTGCACCGCAGACTACTATCGCTATGACTTCTCCAAACGCGGGTCTGCCTCTGCCCACGCCCGATCCAGGAGCGGCCCCGTCCGACCCGACTCCATGCCCACCCCCCTCTCCGTCCACATCACCGCATTCCAATGGCTCACCTACTTCCTCGTCCCCACGATCTACATCTTCGCCGTCGTGAGTCTTGGATTCCAGCAGCCACTATGGATGAACGCGCTCGCGTTGCCAGAGGTAGTGTATGGGTTCAAGCTGGAGGGGCTCTGGAAGAACGCGATCAGGGTGCTCGCGTGTATTGCAAGCATTGCCTTGCAAACGCTCTCGGACGATGCGTTTGAACATCTCGGTGACCAATTTCATCTCATCGGGGTACGTACGCGCTTTCTGTTTACGCTGTCTCGCCTGATCGATCTCTTGCCCGGGGTACTATCAGCGTCGCGAGAAATCGAGGGTCGTCCAGACTGGCCCGTACGCCTGGGTTCGTCATCCTCTTTACGCGTACGTCCTGCCATCCCATTGCTCTCGTTGGACAACGTCCCGACTGACACGACGTAGGCTGTCCCTGTTACAAGCAGCCCTCTGGTCCCTCATGTTCTGGTCCTACGCGCCGCTAATCACGGTCGTGGCTACCGTAGCCATATTCGCGGTCAAGATCCCCATCGAGGTACTTACTCCCTCTCTCGGAATTACGTAATGTGCCTGATGGGTCTGTGTGTGACAGGAGGAGGCTCTTCTGCGAGACGATGCGGTCAGAGAGGAGTATAGCGCATACATGCGCAAGGTGCCTTATAAAATCGTACCGTACGTCTGGTAAATTGGTAATCCGTTTCAAGTTGTATATATGCTCTGGGCCGCGTGATTCGAACGTACAGCACTTGTAGTATGATGCTAAAGAGTGGCATTGTCGAAACAACGTGACCGCTCTCGAATTCTACCCTGTCTACACATCGTACAGTAATGTGGGTATGTCCTTTCGTCGACGGCAAAAAATACATAAACCACCGATAGCGGATTATAGCAATAGCACAAAAAGGGTAGGAAAAAAATTCTACGTGTAGTTTATCTGCTCTATCAATACGTGGGCAATAAGAGGAAAGCGAGCCAAGAAAAGACAGAGAGAAAAAGTCGAGCCAGGACGAACATGGCACAAGGGTCCAAAGGCGGCTCACGATCCCGGCATGAGCTGTTGCAAGCTGTCCACGTGCAACTTCCGGCGTCGCACCAAATCCACATGCGTCATCGTCGCTCTCAACTCGAGCTCGACCTAACGTACGTGTCACCAAAAAAGGTCCAAACCAAAACACGAATGCAGCAAAACACACACCTGCAAAAGCTTGTCCGGCTGCCACGTCCGTGTGGGTAAATTCTCCAACGCGACATAGACCGCCGGGATCGACTCGCACTGGACCAGTTCTTGCTCGTTGCACTTGAGAATCCCGAGCGCGATGCGGAAGAGGACGTCGAGCCCGTCCACGAGAAAGACGTCCCAGATTCGAAAGAGCGTCTGTGTTCGCGCGTCGTCCACATCCGCATGAGCATACTTGCAGGCATGGCAGGCAACGTACCTCGATCGGGAGACAATCCGTAAACAGGGACAAGAACCACGAAAAACAGATCGCGGCGAGGTCCACGCCCAGATCGACCAGATGTGTATGCAACTTCGGGAGGAGTTCCTGCACGTAGTCCAATAGCACCAGCGGACACGCACGCGAAGGGAGGAGCGACGGCGAAAAAAAGTCGTCGGGCAGGATCCGTTCGATGATGGCCGAAAGGACCCAGAAGGCCTCTTCTTCGTCAGCGTGGACCAAGAGGAGCGTCGAGGTGACGAGGTTCATCCCTTGACAGTATCCCACGGCTGGGTTGCGCCTGTGTCAAGGAAAAGATACGAAGAACAGTGCGCGGTGAGCGTGACCAGGGCACCGCAAACGATAACGCGCACTTACCGACTATACGCCGTCAACACCCGACGAAGCTTAAACACGCCCGCCCCATCCCCCCCAAAGAAAATATTCAACGGCATCGTCCGCCCAACATCCTTTTCGATCTCGTTCCGCACCAACGCATGTCCCGCGTCCTCGCCCGCCTGCACCAACAAATCCCCAAACAAACCCGGCTCGCGCATCTCGAGACCCCCGCTGCATTCGAGCCAGAGCTTGGACCGGTAGACAAGGGGGATGCCCCCGCGGATCAGCTTGTCGAATTGGGTGCGCTCGTCGCGGTTCGAGGAGAGACCCAATTGGGCAAACCCGATCAAGCCCTCTGTATGCGTGAGCTCTTCCTCTTCGTCCGTCGTTCCAAGCCCGAGGAGCGCCGCGGCGCCACCGACAGACGTCGTTGTCGTCGCTACGGGCAATGCCAACTTGGCGCCGACCCTGACTCGACTCCGTTGCTTCACAAAGGCGTCCCAGTCTTTCCGCGTCGCCGCCTGTCGTTGGTCATGGATCTTGGTCAGGTCCTCTAACAAAACCCGGATCGTGTTGGCGCAGACGTGGCGTGGCGTGCTCGCAGTGACAGCGAGCACAGAGGTAGGACCTGATGAGGGCCCATCAGGCGAAGAGATCAATGTGGACCGGCTGTTTTTGCTACCAGAGGGTCCGGGAGAGGAACCACGCGATCTCTGTGACGACTGTCCACCATTTTCTGCAGGTGGTGACGACGACACCATAGACTTGCCGCTCGTCCCGTCCGGCGTTCCGACGCTAGGCGATGAACCTCGTCCATCACACTCGCAGGGTCCCTTGGTTACATGAATAATGCTCTTGGGCAAGTCCGCTTCCTCGTCCGACCACGAATTACTCTCCTTTCGATCGGCAATCTTGACTCCAGTAAGACAGGCAGGCGCCGTATTCCCACATTCCTTGGCTCTCATGAGTAACAACACGTCATACTGCGACACGTCATAAATGAACCCAAATCGATCTGTGAGCGGCCGCTTGCTCTCGTCGTCATGATAGACGCTAAACCGCGATGCCGCGTTCGGAAGCGGAATCGTGAAGCGAAAGTCGGGCGCCATCAGAGGGGTGTATTTACGCGAGAGATAGTGTGTCGGGGGCTTGGACGTGGCTGGGATGATCGACTCGAGTGGGACCGAACCGGGTTTGTTGGCGACAAGCTGGGGAGGGATCGCGTTGGCGTCTATATTGGACCTCGGAACGCCTTCAGGTCCGCCCGTCGGCTTTCGCTGAGGTTGTGGCATCAACGCATTGAGGATGGGCGTCGTCAGAGAGGCCGTGATGAGCCCGCCCGTCCGTGATCGCGACTTACGCACGACCTGGCTCTGGGTATTCAACGCGCGCGACAAGGACTCAGTGGCAGCAACCCCATCGACGGGACTCAGCGTCGCCCGTGCAACGACTTGATGGCTCCCCTCCACCCACGTTTCTTTCCGTTCCCTCCGTTCCTTCTGTTTCGGCGGTTCACGAAAGAGAATGTGTTCGTCGCGCGCAGTTTGGACGAGGCCGAGGGCAAGTCGGCGGATGAGCGTCCCGGCGTCCCGGCCTTGGTCGACGAGGATGCTGCCCGGGTCAGATGTCATTACGCGCGTTGCGTGCGCGATGGCGCGTAACGAAGCACCCTGGGGAAGACGTTTGTCGTCCACGAAGGTCGGGGACTGCATGGTGGATGTCTCCGTAATCGGCTCAGAGGGGTCCGGCAAGGTCGCCAGCTGTGGGGCAGACAGGGCCGGTGACGGTAACGTGCTCGCGAGAATGGGCGACGATGCCACAGACGGGAGTGGTCCATCTTGCACGGGCGCCAAGGACGGACTTGGTGTTGTCTTGGTCCCTTTGCGCTGTTTGGCAGGTCCTGGAGCCGACATGGCGGGGTTCAAGATGGAGATACCAAACGTCTCGAAGACACTCTTGGTGTACTTGCGCCGCGGGGCGCGTTGAGAACCGCCCGAGGCGGCTTCGGGGTTGGGGTGGTGAGGAGATGTGTCACGTGATGATTCTTTGCTGGCCACTTCTTCTTTGATGGCAAAGGTAGATAGACCGCGGGGATGTTTGTACTTGCCTCTGTGTAGCCAAGTTCCTACCCATTCGCCGATGGAGGCCCTATCTTGTCTGGGGGGATGTGCATGGATATCGTGGGTATCATCAGAGGGAACCTCGCTGTGTGATGGCAGCGGTGCTTCCTTGACGGCAGCCGAGACCGATGATGCATCATTGGTGGTGACATCCCCTTCAGCATGCGCGGTGCGGTTCGAAGATGGCAGGAACGTCGATGTCGATGACGTGACGCTCTCAGTGACTGGCATGTTTTGACCCAGCGGCACCTGGTCCTCGAGTGCTTCTGTGAGGGATGTCTTCAAGGACTATCAGCAAAACAACGTCAATGATGCCCAGGATAACCAAATGTCACACGCACCGAAAGACTCTCCTGATGCCCGACGCGATGTCGACGTTCGTCGTCGTCCGTAAAGAGGGACTGTATGACCCGTCGTGCGACCTCTTGTTCCGAAGGCAAAAGCTCCTGCAACAACGTGTCCGCACGCATCCTGTCAGCCCTTTGCTTCTCCTCCAACAATCTCCGATCTTCCTCGAGTTCGAGTCTCGCACGCGATAAATTGTGGAGGGCAGACGACAGGATGCGGAGGGCGGTATGGTATGGATGGGGATCTGCGTCCGAGGGGGACTCGGCGGCGCTGAGTTGCGCGATCGCAGACTGGATCGCTTCGTCCGAATAGTCGTGCCATTTGTGCGCGAGGACCTGTGCCGCCGCGGCTGAGCGCACCTCGGAGGGCCGCCGTATCCGCGCTGTAGGTGCCGTCGGGCTGGGTGGGACGAGGTAGTTGGTATCGTAGGGGGATGCGACGACGAAGCGGGGGGGTTGCGTTGGGGCAGGGCGTGGCAGTTGCGCCGAGAGGGACGCGGTGGAGGGTCTCTGATGGAGGGTCTGATCGTCGCGGTGTGGTCGTGCGTGGTCGTTGCCCGCGTGTGTGTTGGCGTCGAGCTGGGCTTTGCGCGTGGTTTGTGGCTTCGATGTGGACGTCTCCGCACTCGCGCCGTCCTGGGCGGGTGCTCGCGGTCGACGACCTCTTGACGTCGGCGGGGCCTCGTCCGGGGAGAGCGGGTGGAGATGGACCGGAGACGGTGAAGCCATTGCGTTTCTGTTACACGCCAACGACCATGTTGATGGTCATGAGCAAGACCGTGTGAAACCCGTGCTTCACCGCGATGCCTTGGTTCACTACGTCCAAACCAGACGTCTCTGCCATCTCTAGAGAGGACAGGAAACATTGCTGGGAAAGCAGAGACGTCTACTTTGCCTGTCTCGACAGCGCAGGCGTTCTCGAAGCCGGAAAGGAGGGGAACGCATGTGCAAAAGAAAAGTCGCAGTACGAAGCCAGTTGCGCCAAAAGCTGGGCAAGTCGCTCTTCGCTTCTTCGTGCGACGTTCTTGCCAACTTCACCGCCCTTTTTTTCACTGCTCTAGATCGAGTATTTCAACAAACGTCGGATCTTGGCTGAACAGCAAAAGGATCTACTGGCGCAGTCCAAGATGCAGGCTCAGGCGGCGGCGGCCAAGCAAAGATAAAGTTGATGCCCTTGGACTCCCTTTGTCGGTTTGCGAACACACAGGCTATTCTGCATTTGATGTATTGATATCCCTATAAGAATCATCCATTCAAATCAGACGTATGACGCTCAACGTTCCCATGGAAGAGAGGGGGCAATCATTGGGGCGAACTAACGTGCTGTCGGGTCTGATGGGCCGTCAGAGCCTCTCTTGATCGCGGTGATTGCGGCCGGTCGTTTTCGTCTTTCATTCCCTGGCTCCTAGCGCTCGTAGCGGCCCCCACAACCTTCACCCGCATGCGCAGTACGCGACGCTTTCGGTACGCGTTTACGCCCATGCCACTCATCAAGATTCAACCCCAATCATCTGAGTCATTGATAGCAGCTACCGGTCAGCTCGTTCAAGCTCCGAAGCCTATCAGCGCTGACGGCTGCCTTTTTTATAGCTCGTTTGCCTTGCTTCGATGATGAGCTGGCTATTCATCATCATGTGTTCACATGTTTCAATACCTATTTTCTGCTAGCCCCATCAAAACATGGCCTGCGCCGTTCTTTTGCACAACGCACCACCGCCACAGACTGCCGGACACACACGGCGATAGGGACGATGGGATAGCGACGCGCCTTGGCTTTGTGGGATGTCTATCCCAAGGTAACTCAGTCGCGGTGATGTCGAACAACTTGGGTACGCCGTATTTTAAGTAAAAACGTTTTTCAGCCTGTTCTTCGTGTGAGGGCGTCTGGCGGGATTCACATCAAGTATATCATTCTCGAACGACCCCGGATCTCTTTTCCGTCCATGGGAAAAGATGGCTCGACTTTGCGTAGCGCGAACTAAATCGGGTTTTCCTCGCGCTCATTGTCTGACTTTTCTCCCTTGATGATCGCAAAGAAGTTCCGGAACTTGGCAAGTCGACATACCCACTTTCCGTGTATGGAGAGCCACCGGTGAAGATGAGACGCTCGCCAACACCTCGGTGTTGGATAGGTCCCTCGACGCACCAACCGGTCGACTGTTGTATGCTATGGCATTCAGAGGCGGGGTGGCCATCCCCGCGGAGTCACCGGACGTTCGCATGAAGGTCCTTGGCCGCTCCCAGTGCTAGCTCTCACCATTTTCCCTCCATTGCCCATATCTTCGGGACACGGGGAGTTTTCGATGCCCTGCGATTTCTCTTCAATGTATTTGATGCATCCCAAAGATAACCATCCACCCTCATAGGCCCCCGTGAGTGCGATCAGTCGGGGAGGTTGATCATATCTTTTATCTAGATACGCTGCCATTTGGCATTCGAATTTAATGTCAGCGCTGCAATGTCACTGCCCTCCTGGTAGGGTTCAGATGTTTTTTTTCTTTGGCTATTCAGATTTCTTAAAGCTTCCGCGTCCGTATAGGGCTGTCCCAATAACCAGACCGCTTCCCGCCCTGCTGAGATAGAAATTGCCAGAGATACATATAGCACAAAACCATCGAAACACCCGCTCGTTCGTTGTTTCTCATCCCCGAGCCGAGGTGCTCTCCACTGTCGCTTTTTCGGCACGCTCACCCGGGTCTCTCGTACTATGTCTTGGTTAAAGGCAAAAGATTGGGCGACGGGCGTAGAGTATTCAAGTTTGTTCCATTCGGGCCTTCGGGCCATTTCGCTAAGGTCACGTGCCCATTGTGCTCGGGCGTGTTCGTCCTCACGGGAGAAGAGCGCGAGTGGGGGAACATCTTCGATGACGGCTCTGTCCTCCCGCTTGCTCAGCCGGAGTACGACACGGACACGTCATACCACGTCGGCGGATTCGAGTCCGGCACCCCCGCCACGCACATCCAAAGTCGCGCGCCCGCGTCCATCGTCCATGTTTGTGCGGCCGACGAACGAGATGGCAGATGCCTGGTCATCCGGAGGGATGTTCCTAGAGATTGGGGACTATCCGAAATTCCCGTAAGTCCCTGGATCGCGTATGCCAAAGCGCGCTCACGCCCTGGGACAGCGAAGAGGAGCGTCACCGTGGGGGGCATCTCCTGCTGCCGATCGACCCGGATGCAGTTCGCTCCCTGGCGGGATCGCGGTCGTTTTTTGTGAATCTGGGAGAGATGGAGATCGCGGATCCACCGATGGGGGAGGAATCGTTCCTCTCGCCGTCGGATTCTCCGGATAGATTCCTGTATCATCCTATTCCGCGGCGTGAACGTCCTGTGTCGATGCAGACGATGCCCCTCCCATCGCGCCATTCGTCCTTGCACCGCACGCGAGAGACAATACGGGAAAGAGGCGACTGTGCGTGGATGCTGGAGGAGTCGAGTCCAGAACTGAAGGCGTATGAGCTCGGGGACGAGGAGGAGGAGGAGATGCAATTAGACGATGAGCGGGACTGGCGCCAGTTTCATGTTGATTGGGTTCAGAGCTTGAGCTGTAATAGTATTACATAATCCTATTATTACCACCATGGCTTTGTCGGCGTTGCGTTCGCCGCATTGTCTGCGCACAGATCAGACTCGATTCACGCGCTGAACGAAACGACCCTCCAGTGATCTTCGTCATCGACGACGACGACGACGAACACGACAACAACAATGCCTGCCAAGTACTCGCACGTCAAGAAGAGACCCACGGCGGGACAGAAGAAGAAGTCGGCCAGCGCCAGCTCGACCACCGTCGCCGGGCCAAGAGACCACGCCAGGGACCACTACAACCACAAGCGCATGCCCGCCCACATCGACCGTGGCATCTCCGGCGCCATGACCGCCGTCTCCCAACTCGAGCGCGCCATCGCCCGCATATTCATCCTCCGCTTCGAGCAGGACATTGCCCGTCTCTTCTCTACCCACCTCTACTGCGTCGCTCTCATCCATCTCCCCACCTTCGTCATGCGCTGCGTCACCGTGGGCGGTCCAGGCTGGGTCGCCCACAACGCCGACTCCGAAGACATCAAAGACTTTTTCCGCTCGATCGTCAGCATGGAGCTCCGTCAATCGGGAGAACGTGTCGCCACCAAGAGCGTGCTGTGGTCTTACACGGCCTTGAGAGATTTCGTACGCGTCCCCCGTCTTTTTCCGTTTTTCCAACCGCTCGGAAGCGGATCCGTGCTGACGTGGTTTTCCCGTCGGGTTCGGTTAGGCCCTCTCGAACAACGTCCCCGTGTGTCGCAACCGTGGCCTGCACTCACTCCGTTTGTTGCCGCATTATGACGCCCTCAAGGCGCATCTCGACGTCTTGGAGGCGATGCCCCATGCCACTTTTGCAAAGCCACCCCATTTGGGAACGCTCGCTGAAGGTCTCGAAGCCCTCGAAGAAGCATGCGAACTCAAGTATGGCGAGAAATCCCTCTTGCGGTCGACCCCCCCGCCCGGGTGGGATCAACATTGGCGCCTCAAAGTCCGTCTTGGGTATGAGCGCGTCTCGCAGACGCTGTGGCGCGTCGCGAGAGAGTTTGATGTCAGTGGCTACGGGAACGTGTTGCGCGAAAAGTTGACGACAAAGTGGTGCGATTGTGGATGTTCGACGGACCATTTGGGCGAGGTGTGTGAGAAGACGGTGAGGGAAGATGAGGAGAATAGTGGGGTTCGGTCAGGAAAACAGAGGGAGTGGGACGGTCGAGGTGAGGTTGATTCGATTTTCGATATTTGGGGTGGCTAGACATATATGCTGCAGGGAGTGGCATCCATGGATGGGAGACGGTGGAGGAAGAAGACGTTTGGGACCTGGATCTTGACTTTACGGGGAACGAGTCCGAGGAAGAGGCAAATCCAGGATCGACACATCCAGAGATGACCATCGCTGAGATCATGGAGGTGCGCTATCTCAGAGCCGAGAAAGAAAAGGAACTGGTATGTCTCGACGACCTCTCTATTCCCTTGGTCGTCCCTGACAGATTCATGGAGGGCAACGCTGCCTTTCGTCGCGGCGACTTTGAGGTTGCGGTGAGCCACTATCAAGCAGCACACGCGGTGGAGCCCGAGATGCCGCATTATCAGTTGAACATCGCGGCAGCGTATTTGAAACTTTGCAAGTAGGCGAACTTACTCCTCGTTTTTCACTCGTACCAAGCTGTCTTGCAGTTGGATCGAAGCGGAGAATGCATGTTCAAAGGCACTCGGTCAGCATCGAAGCATCAAAGGGTATTATCGACGCGCTAAAGCTCGGCGGATGATGGGGCGTACAGAAGAGGCAATAAAGGGTGAGTATGTACGCCAGGTTTTAGACAGCATGTCTGAAGTTCTACTCAGACCTTCGCGCGGCGCTGAAGATACAACCGTCGAATACGGAAGCGTTGGAAGAGATGCTGTCCCTGTTATCGTCGCCGCAGTCGTCTGTGTCACCTACCTCGTCGTACCCGGACGAAGCGACATCTTCTTCGGTCGGCGGCACGTCCGCTACGCCGCGCAACATACCCTTGTCCAACCACAACCCCCAGATCCCGAAGCCAAAGTCCCAAAAGCCACTCCCATTTGCGCGTACCAAGGCAGACGACCGAAAGCTCAAGATCATGGCGATTCCGGTCATGTTCGAGGTGCCAGAGTATATCCCTGGGGATCCGTCTTCGACGTGGAAGTCGACGCGCGCACAGAGGGTGAAGGACGTCACGATCAAGACGGAGACGTTTGTCTGTCCGAGTTGGGAAAAGTATACTGTGAAACATGTGGCGTGACGGGACTTTGTATGGAGCCTCGAAGCCCAACCCATGCCGTCCTCTTTTTGTTGTTGTTTCTGTAATGAAGTGCTCGTTTTCGAGCGTGTTCGTCTTGGCCTTTCTTTTCTTTCGGATTGCTTTGGTGCTTGACATTGTACGTTGGGTAGTGCGTTTGCAGGTCTCTGTCCTAACACATGAATGCGTTGGGTCAATATCATCGGGGTTACTCGCCTGCTTGCAGAGCCCGACATAACTTGTATACACTCGAAGCTATTTGCCATACCGCCCTATCAATGCCTGGCTGGATATTGGTCGACACCCATCCGACTCAAGGGCACAACTTCCAACGCCCTGGGCCACAAAAATCCGCTCAACTAGGAAAGTCTATCGACTTCCCCCATCTATGAAACCTTCACTGGTACCCCAGCCCTTGGACACAATGACCCCCCAATACTTAAGCAATGAGTCTGAATCTTGGCAACGGCCCGATCATCCGATCGATTCCCGGCTGGGTATGTAGATGAGTCTGCATCAACAAGTCAGATCTGGTCCCAGTGACATAACTTCCAGGTTCGAATCCAATATTGTACGGATCATATTCACACACTTTTGAATTGCAACAAACGTTCGACGTCAAGTAGTACTGTACCACGATGGGAAAAAAAGCTAGTGATTAGAAAAGAGCAACGAAAAAAAAAAAAAAAAAAAAAAAAAAAAACCCAGCGAGTACGCTACGCGAAATCAAAAAAAAATCCATCGAGGACAACGAACATGAAGAAAAGAAAGAAAAGACGACAGATGGACGAAGAGAGCAAGAGGAAACCGCGCAGCAAAAGCTGACTCCGAGTTCAAACCTGCCCACCGATCACTTGTTGGCCACATTACCAAATGTCTAGCCCCGCTTCGCCCGCTCCGGAAGCGCCGCGATCGGTCTCGACCCGGGCGACCCCACACCCGTGCTCACCCCAACACGCTCCAAACGCTCCATCCCCACAACATCCTCCATCTCTTCCGCACCCTCATTTCGATTCTTCCCCTTCAAACCCCCCTTGTCCACCTTGACACCCTTGGACTCCCCACCCCCCCTCTCCACCAACGCCCGCTTCGAACTTGCAGGTACCAACGTCTGCGATGGATACCGCTTAAACGAAGGCCGAAACGCCTCGCTGTCACTCCCACTTCCACCAGTTCCTGTCCCATCGCTCGTCACGCTCGACGCGCGCGAGCCAGGTTCGAACGTGAGCGAGGTGGAAGAGCCAAAGGCGACCGAGTGTGGATGTGAATGCAAGTGTCCATGCCCATGCGAGTGTGGGTGGGAACTCGAATGTAACCCAGACATGGACATGGAAGGTGGGATCGGCAACGAAATTGACACACCCTGCATCGGCGGGGGCTTCACCACGCCCGGTACCGGTGCACGTGCATGTGATGGGTGATTGTGAGTATGGTTTTGTTGGTGAGGAGGATCTTTCTGCAAAGAAGGTAGCGTAAACGCCTGCGCCAACGATGATGTCGAACTCGAACTCGACGGTCGACTGATTCCTGGAAGATCCGCTTGACCCACAGCAGCAGACGAAGAAGAGGGGGCCTCGATCCCCTGCGTCGGCGGACTGCCATTCAAACTCGCCCGCGTGCCTTTCCGTCTCGGCACAAGGTTCAACTTGAGCGACGCGCTCCGCGCATTCACAGCCGCCTCGTAACTCCTCAAATCCTCTGGATTCCCATGCAACGTCGTGCGCACCGCACCCGCACCCGCCTCAGCCCCATTTATCATCAGTGGATGTCCCTTTTCCACCGTCGGCGTCACGCTTGGCAACGATGACACCCTCATGCGCCGTCGTTGACCCGACGGCGACTGCGGCATTTGTGTGAGCGACGGTTGCGACGTCGATGGATCTAGCGCCGCCGTCCCTGACCCGCTCAAAGGTGAGCGCATGTAGGTTTTCCACATATCCTTGAGCTCCCGCGTATCCGCTGCATCCTTGGTCAACCCGGGCGTGGGCAACGCACTCAGCGACACCCCACGGTCGCGGCTTTGGTGTGGATGGGGATGGTGCACGCGTGTCGGCATCGGCGTCGCATTGGGCGAATGAGGCAATACGCCCATACCGAGGTGGGAGAAGAACGGAATCCCATCGGAAGAAAGACCAGCGAGCACGTTCGGATCGTCGATGGACATGAGACCAAACGCAGAAGAGAAACCCCCTTCACCGACGCGGTGCGGTTGCTGTTGCGGAGGTGGCTGAGAAGGCTCAGATGGACCAGGAAACGACGGTGGTTCAGACGTGGGCATGGAGCTACTGCGTTGATGGTGCAGGATATGCGCGCCATGGGCTTGCATCTCCTCCGAGCGACCATCACACATCTCGTTCGGTGGGAGTGGAAGATGCACGCTCGAAGACGCGGCGCTGGAAGGGACGGATTGCGAGGTCGCGCTGCTGCTATCGCTAAAGTCCAAAGACACCCTCCTGGGGCGGTAGGCGGAGCCAATGAAACCAGCACCATAGAATTCAGGTGCAAACGAAGCCGGTTCCGAGGTCGTAAACGAGTGTGTCCTCGCTATACCATCAAATGGCTTGGTATTATCCAACGGAGGATAAGTTCCAGATTCACCCCATGTAGGGTACCAGTTACTCGAGGGTGGCTGGTGTTGCTGGGGGGCGTACATACCCGGGAGCATCATGGGGGAGCTATTGGGGACTGTGGAACGACCAACCCGTCGGAGGAACTCGGCCTGTGCACGGTATTTTTCAGTCACGTCTTGTTCAGATGGCATGGAAAAGGGCAACTGGGACATGTCTGCAGCCGCCCAATTTGAAGGGTAAGCAGGAGCGGCAGGGTTAAAGGTAAACGGGGTATTGAAAATCTGGTCTGAACTGGTGAAGGAGGCGGAGCTGACAGGTGGCGCGGACGGCGGTGGCGCGAGGACGAAGTTATCGAGATGAGGCGGCAGCCGCGAAGACCCAATGCTGCCACTGAGGGAGGACGAGGAGGAAGGGGACCAGGGGGGATGGTGACCGGGACCAGTCGGAGCCGTTTGCCGGTGAAATTTGACATATGTGCAGCGACTCTTGCGGGAAACGCATTTGGCTGAAAGATCCGGGCGGAAGAGGATATTCGGAGACAGAGAATAAAAAGCAATGGGCTATCATGAGCAGATGGCATGCGACAAAAATGGGGGTTACGTACAGCATGGGTTGGAACCATCACACGGGAGAGAGGACTGGACGCACTGGTCGCAGGCCTGCTTGGAGGTTGTCGCACGGGATGCGGCAGCAGAGCCCTTTCTGCGACTGCCGGTGGTGGTGTTGGGGAGCGACTTTTCGTTGGCGTGACATTTATTGACGTGACGGGCAAGAAGGTCGCTAGAACACAAAGGATGAGGCGATTGAACGGAAAAGTGGAGATTGTCGTACCTTCTTGCAAATTGATCTCCACAATGTTGACATTTATACGGGCGATCACCGGTGTCTGGTTTGCGCTGAGGAGTGGGTGGGTGGAACGGGAGAGTGGGACGTACGTGATCGCATGTGCCGGGCTACATGTTGAGGACGAGTGAAGGTGGCTTGACAGACTGGACATCTGTGATCACCGCCCATCGTGTGTCGTCGTCGTCGTCAGGCTGACTTTGTGTTGTTGGCGCTGTCGTCGTCAGCGGCGATGCTCAGAGAGTCGCTCGCTCGCTCGCAGTTGGTGGATCCAAACCCGATGTGACACAAGTTGTATATATTTACGCTGTATCAATCAATCCAACCCCAGATCTCAGATATCGGACCTTGCCGTCCTATGATGTCATAGGTTCATTATCGCACGAGCACACGACGCATTCTCCCCTCCGGCCGTACCGTTCTCTCCTGCGTCCTTGCAATCATACACCACCCAACCAAAGTACCCCGTCGACTGTCTCACTCCCTCCCAGAGACAAAAGACGAGACGAGACAAAAACATTTACCGAGGGTTGTCAAGACAATGAGTGAATGACGCAATTTGGTTACGCCTATTTACGCGAGATCGTGGCGGAGATCAAACCGCTGCCACACGCACGATTGACGTCAGAGAAACAATTTAAACACCAGCAACTGCGTCATGCTCACGCACCTGGGTGCAGCCACGGGCACGAAGACCTCCGCTTTCGCACTGCAAGCAGGGGTTAGCGTCGCATGCAGAGACAACGTGTCGTTGTCGCGTGTCATCGTTCGCCGCCCCCGCACCGGGATTTCTGTGCCCCATTTCCGGCCATCAAATGTTGCCCTCCCTCGCAACAAAGACAACGCGCGTCAATGTGGAGGAACAGACGATAGAACCCCAAAGCAAAAAAAGAAGGTTCGGCGCGCAATTGAGCACCCCCTACGGTAGCGACCCCTTCATATAACGGAGGTCAACTCATCCCACAGCCCCCTGGCGATGCCTGTGACAGGGGGGAGGGTCATGATCATGAGATTTGGGCCACGATCTCACACAATCACCGGCCCATCCGTATGTAGTGCCGTACATTCCGAATCCCTGGACCCGCAGCACTGTGACCCAATTAGGACAGATTCCTTCCATTGCATGAGAATGCAGTAGAGGGATGCGCGCACGACACACTTGTGAATGGTCCCATGATGACGGGAACGTCGACGTGTCGCTGGGCCCGATGGGGGGGATGACTGACGTAATGGGGTTCGATTATGCCACGGCGTCTTCGATCCTGGCCGCCGCCGTCGCAGGGAGAAAGGGGAACCAATCGGAGACGTGTCCGATCCGAGTCAGATGTGAAAGAGAAGCACTCACTGCGCTCCGATCTAACCCGATCTCACACGTCATCGCACCGTGTACCGGGCCAAGAAAAATGAAAACAAAGACAAACATCACTCACGGTGTCAGGTTGTCCACCCCGAGATAGTTCATGTCCACAGGAATGTAGTGCTTGTTGGGCAGCTTATACGTCGCCTGATCCACTCCAGCATTCTCTGCAATCACTCGTTCGCCCATCTTGAACATCGTCGCCTGTTTCATCATGACAGCGTGCGACCCATCAGTACAAGACATAGACGCACCTGCACGCTCGCACTCTCGTCCGTCGCGAATAAATCGAGCGTACATGCCCTTGCACGTTCAGCAACCCCGAGCGCATCCCACACGGTTCCCTTGACCTCACCAACGTTCTTGGGGAAACCAAAGTCGAGCAGCTCGGGGTCAGTCGGAATAGGAATCGAGACCGGCGCAAAGCGGTACTCGAGATCGACAGAGGTACTCAGAATGCGTTCTGGGACCTCGACGAGGGTCGTGTACTCGTCGCGGATGAATCCTTCAAATGCAGATCCAGTCGATTTGAGCACTGCAGAAAGGAAGTAAACATTGGCAAGCAAGATAGTTTGCCTGGTTGACACACCCAACAAGTCAGCAATACCCGCCGTCACCTTGGCGGTCAACGTCTTTCCATCGGTCTTTTCAAGCTAGAACGAGGGATCAATACACAGACTTTGAATATGGGCGAGGAGGGGAGGGAGTATACATAGCGCCTATCCAGTCGAGTTATATAAGAAAAAGGAATTCCACTTGGCTCCACGGGCTAGACCCCGGGTCCTGGGTCCATGTGGAGTCGACGCGTCCCATTCCGAACGTCGGCGTGCATTGCCGGCTCCACTCAGAATGTCCCCAAGTTGGGCCTAGTTTCAGTCGACGCAGCAACCACCAATAGGAAGTAGACGACCTCCCAAATCGAGTCAACGGCAACAAACTCACCGAAACCTGGACGACCCGCTTATCATCCCCATCCCGATGGAACGCATGTGTGTGCGGCGCGTCCTGTCCGCTCACGGTGATGCGGGACCAACGAAGTTGTTCGATGGTGATGAAGGCTTTCTGGAGGTGTGCGTATTTCGAAAGGACGTGTGTGCCCAGGTGGAGGGCAAAGTGTTCAGGGACGAGAATGTGGTCTGACACTTTGGCCAGGTCTGGGGCGTGCGAGTGTATAGGCGACGGAACGTCGAGATGCGAAGAGAGACATACAATAGGTGATGTTCTTCACTGTCGACGGTCGGCGATGGGCCATGAGTCGAGGTGTGTTATGAGGAAATGTAATAATGACGTACTGGAATCGGTGGCGACAACGACCGAGTTGTCCGCCTTGGTGTACCTGCGACAAGTAGAGTTCAACATCTCGTCGTCATGGGAGACGGGGGCAGGCCCATCACCGCCTATCCTCGACTCACGATACACTGATATCACCCTCGACAAGCAAGGTGACATTGTACTCCACAATGTAGTGCACGCCATCGCTTTCGCGCTTGACGCGAAAGACGCGCACCTTGTCTTTACCGTAGCGCGCGGTTGTGAGGACGACGTCGGCGGTGGAGATGGACATGACAGACTAGGATGGGGATCAGATGAAGCTGCCGATACGACAGTAGATAAGATGTGAGTGGCTCTGACAGTCTAAGGGACTGGCTTTGCGATCGCCGATAAGAATGGATAAAGCATTGTAGCCTACTTATACTACTCCCCATCCGCCCATATCCGCTGCGGTCGTTTTGCTCGTCCATTTGCCCATGGCTGCCACAGAGATGTGTACAAGGGCCAAGGGGATGCTCATAGTAGATCCTCAGTTGGTCTCCACAGTCCCGATACAAGCATTTCCGCAATGAGTTGACCCACTGGCAACGGTCACTGAGGATATCCATACGCACGCGGGGGTTGGGATAGT
Source organism: Xerocomellus intermedius (assembly GCA_038090955.1). Lineage (NCBI taxonomy): Eukaryota > Fungi > Basidiomycota > Agaricomycetes > Boletales > Boletaceae > Xerocomellus > Xerocomellus intermedius. The sequence goes on from JBBPNP010000218.1 coordinate 19,010, forward strand.
GTCTGATTCGAGCCGCGGCATGAATGCGAGTCAGCATTAGGCCGGAAATCGAGCATGCTAGACCCGAACCACCACCATCCTTCAACGTTTCAACAAGCGCCCAACCCTCTACCAAGTTCTCGGTCTCTCGACGTCTATTCGAGAAGTACATATGCACGACTGACTATCACAGTACCTCTGGGTGATGCCGCACTAGTGTACAAACGTACCCTACCAGCGTTCGCTTTCTCGGAATGCCTCACAGTAGAGGCACTCACGTCGGCCGTCGCATCTCACGTTCTCGAGTACACAAGATACCCACTGGACGACAAAGGGCAATCTTTCAGATAGATTCTGCTGCTACCCTCATCCAAAGCATTCACCGCGTGGGCGGTCTGGAGCCTCTGTCACCTTTACCCGCGTCTGCACGTCTCGAGACATGCGACAAACAGTGCCTGTCGTAGCCTGTGCTTATCGTGGCGCACTGGCGTTCCGTGCGACAGATTCGTCAACACGAGAGTCCCAACATCCTTGCTCAGCGACCCGTCCACTGGGAGGATGCTCAAGCATATCAAGCTTGCGAAGGCCCAGTTTACTTGAATTGCGAGCGTCGTTGACGCGAGATTTTGGCAGTAATATTCACCGGTTGGTGAACTGGTGACAAGGCATACTATCGCTAATTTAGGGGTCGGCTGGAAGGACAAATCCACAAGCCCTCATGGCGATTGCATGATAAGTCTCCAGTGCATATTAAGTTATGATGCTCACCATCAGTAACATGCTGATCATTACCACGTCGCGAACAACAGCGCCAGAGTCCAAGGGCCTCTACCCATACAGCAGCCAACGCATGCGTGCTCGACAGGGACCATTGGATGTGAGCCACCCCAACAACCAGTGTCATCCGACTGAACCATCATTGCGGATGGCTGTCGTCAGCTCGGCACAAGGGTGCTATGCACGGATGATCAATGGAACAGTTACGGGACGATGGGGAAGTACAACCACTGCGATGGACGAAATGATCACTCTCGTTCCGCTCTATTGAGTACATAAGCAGTTGAAGAGGGAAACTAACACCTCGCACTGGAGACATTTCAACGTTTCCACTGATCTTGGGTCGATTGTTCCCGGAGGGGGGATGATTTCAAAGGCCAATGACCAGGCCCTCTGTCGGAGTTACACCCCAGCGAATTTACCAGCGCCGATCAACCAGGTGCGCGTTGATTCGAGCGCATACAACCAACACTGACCACCTTGAAATCCATCACTACCACGCCACTCACGACACGGGTACCATGGACCAACTTACGCGTTATCCACCCAACGCATACATGCTTGACTGAGACCATTGAACGTGAGCCACCCCCACAACCCGCGTCATCCGACTGACCACCCACATGGCCGACGTCAGCTGGGTGCAGGAGTGCTGTGCACCGTTGATCAGTGAAGCAAGGACACCGTTGGGCCGGCGCTGTGGTGGTAGATGCGACCCTTGTCTTCTCGCGTCGTTCAGAGCGAGAGCAAGCTAAAATCAAGTGGGAAGGTCGTGGCAAGAGAAGTAAGAGACGGATCACCTGGACCCGCTCAATTTATATGTTGTTCACCAACCATCTCGGGTAGTATTTGAAATGACGTCGCGATCATGTGTGGCTGTGACGTCATCGAATTCAAGAGCGTTTTATCTTCCATTCTGGGATCTTCGTTACATTGTCGTTACATGCTATAAATGCATCATAGTCGATGAAGAATGTCCTAAGTAGCAGACTCCGTCACGGTGCCCCGTGCTGACATAGAACTTTCTAACGCTCACCATCCGTCACCAAGTCTCGTCGTTTTTCCCTATCATCTGGCAACTAGAGACTCGGATACTTGCGTGTGCATCGAACACAGGAGTGACATCGACGCCGATCTGTGCAAGTCTACCTCCTGGACGTGGATGTGGACATGGCGAACATTTGTCAGGGCAGACGACGGACACAGCATACATATATGTATCACACACCCTCAACTGTTACACATTCGACACCGTACCACTACTAGTACACATGCAATATCCAGCAAGGGGCCAGCCCCCGCAGAACAATAGGCACGGAGTTCTTTAAAAAAGTCCTACTTGATTGACAGAGCTCAGACAAACAAGATTTTATTGTCACTATTCTCGCTGCGTGGTCCCCCACCCCGAATTCTAATGAAAGGGAGAAGTCACGACCACAGGTCCACAAAGCTTCGGATGGCTGCGCACAAAGGATCGCGCGCCGGTAGGAAACTAGATGGCATATCTGAACAAGGGACTGTCGTCTCCATCTTCTCTGAACCCATCTTTGTGATCATCGGTGATTCCACATTCACTGCACAACCTCTCCTTTTGCTTGTTGATTCTGTTGTAATTCCACATTGCAAATGAAGTCAGCAGTATCCTAACGTGCCGTCAGCAACACAACGATCAGGAAACATCAAGAGGTGACGCACGAGGAACTCAACAAAGCCATGCTTATTTCAAGGCCGACATGGAACCGTGGCGGATCGAAAAAAATAAAAGACGAACATATTCTGCGATGGTTTTACCAGATCATGAAATATGCCACAAACGAATCATACACACCCTCCCAGATTCGCAAGCCCAGACACAATTGCAATAGCGACACCACGTTTGGTGTCCCCCCCAGCATTTGAGCTGGCCCATGCGAAAGTAGCGGGTGAGCATGGAAAGATACCAATCGCGGCGAGCACAACGCCGACAAGCGCAGCACCAGGACTCGTTTGCGTGTATACGATAGTGCAACCCGCCATGGCGATGAATGCCCCAGCAATCACGTACGGTCCACGAAGTTGATGCCTGTCAGAAAAAATCCCGACAAGGATGACGGATACACAACCTGCAGCGTAAGGAGGGATGGAGAGGAGCTGAGCATTAGCAGCAGAGAAACCGAGCTCATTGATGATGGTTGGTGTGAAAAGTGCAATTGCGTAACCGGGGACACTAAAGCTATGCCATGCAAATGTCAGAAAGATCGCTCGGGTGTACAACAACCTCTTATCCACATACCCAATTAATATACCAAATAGAAGGTAGGTTTTATAATCCTTGACGGCCTGCAGAACGAAACGGAAATTATAATGTGTAGCAAGACCCTGCGAGTCAGTCTTCATCAATTCAGTGATATAGCGTCTTTCAGTCTCTGTCAAAAATGACGCTGTCTCTGGGTACTGAGCAGAAGTGAGTAGTGATGAAAGGCTGAATGTATGCATGGACGAACATCATACATAAGGAAGGGGGCTGCGAGTGCTACAAGCACCGTAGCTGTGGAAATAAGTCAAACCATTGCTGCTACCTAGTACCAGTGACAATGGTGACTTACCAATTCCTTCTAGGCAGAACTAGTAACTTTGGATGAGTGCAACGCGTCGCAGAACTGTTTAGAAATGACTCACAATCCATTGCCAACCATGGAGGCCACCGATCCTGCAAGGAGAAAGCAAGCTTGGACGATGAAAGGAAATATTGCTCAGAAGCGCTGCCTACCCTTCCATTTTTTCGATGGCATAACTTTTGGTGCGTGAGTGGTATGCTATACTGAATCAAGAAAGTGGTCTCACGCGAGAATACCACCAAAAGCGCCTGCTACAGTTGCAGCGGAGGTGAATATCGCGATGCGCTTCGCCAGCTCAGCACGCGGATACCACAACGAAATGTAGTACGTCACGCCCGGGAATAGTCCAGATTCAGCTAGGCCGAGGAAAACTCGGGCACTGTACACGACCGAAGCCAGCATCAGTGATTATGGTCCACTATTTTTCTGGCCCTTACACAAGGAGTTCAGGATATGTCTTCACGAGACACATCAAAGTCATGACCAGACCCCAAACAACCATGATTGCAGGGACTATATCAGGCATGTTGGATCAGGATCCCAAGTTGCATTGAAAAGCTGATTACTGTACTCCATCGAGACGGTCGAAAGAGCTTCAGGATGACGTTTCTATGGATATTCTTTTATTCACATATCAGATGTACGTTGCTTCTACTCACGATGGGGCTTGTCCAAGAACATACGGAACCTAAGCAAGTGTTAGTTACACCTGGTCATAAACAAAATATAGATTCGCACGAAGAAGATTGCGGCAGCAGTATTATATCTAAGTCCAACAAGCTCCAGGTCTGTCGACATGCCTGCGATTCTGGCGTTGCCTAAAACTTGGCATAAGCGGTATGGACAAGATCAAGACGTAGAATAGTACTCGCCAATATTAGTGCGGTCCCTGAAGGCGAGACGTCGATTAAAAACAGTTGGAAAGTTATTTGACCGTAACTCACAAGAAAGAAAGGAGATACAGCAATGAGACCAGGGGCAAGATATGCCAATCTAGTTTCCTTAGTACCCTAGCATGTACTTTAATGTCAAGATCCATAGCATCCCCGGCACCGCCGGGAACCTCGATGGCAGCATTCTTAGTCTCGATGGCACCTATGTCGACACCAACCTTTAGATCGTCAGAGAGGGATTGAGGCATGCCAGTAGTTCGAAGCGCGAATAAGGTGGGTTCTAAGGCCGTGGCTCAGTATCTTATATTTCACGCGGTATCGTTTTCTGAAACGGAGTCACTACGTTTGGGCGCTGCCACTTGGACCGAACAAGTTCAACGGCGGTTTACGCATCAACGTCCTTTGGCTACGGAAGGCCATTATGGTTTCCAACCAGGTCGATCTGTTTAGATTGGACAGAGACCCCGCGGTATGCCTCACTTGAGTTGATGTAGTCATAGTAGTACAAGATCGTAACACGCACCCCGTTAACCCGTATTTTGCGGATATCCCACCGTGGAGGAATGGCTCGGTAACCTATACTTTATTTGTAGCACGATGTTTCGATTTTCCATTGACAAATCAACTCGGGGATGTCACAGAGATCATCGTCGAAATGCTCCGTTGGACTGGCTCTCGGACTTGAGCTGCGACTGTAGAGACGTGGATTGTTCACACGAAGCAAGGAGCATTCAACACACATTTAGGGTAATATTCCAGGATCCGCAACACCTTGGTATGATCGGTAATCCTGACGTATTCGATGTCCTTCAATGTCCCATGAGGCTCGGCTTGATGCGGTTTCGAATACGTTTCCATTTGCCCTATCTCCACATTTCACGAACGGTTTTGAAACAGCTTTCGGATGTTTGCGGTATGCCTCATGTTTCAAAGATCGTCACTATACTTATATCAAACAGTACTGGTATGGGAGTGGAAGAACTAGCGTGTGAAAATCGTCTGTGACGGACGGATCAATGATAGATCTTGTGTGCAGGAATTTGGGTAACCCTTTTGTGAGATCCTTGAATGTACAGTTCAGATGTAAGATCTGTTGGAACGTGCCAAGGCAACACAGCCCGCTCGTACCGCACCCGGCCGATGACAAGAAAGAGCACTCACAGACTACTGTATCCTACCCTCTGTGGCCACCGTACAACGCTCGTGGAAAGGGCCAGACCTCCCTCATCATTGGTCGCCAGTCGGGAACACACGATGGCGCCGAAGGGCGAACGAGGAAAGTCCGAGAGCCCATCCTTGCCATACACGCTGGCTCCAAAGGTTGTTGAGCACGAGAACGCCGACCTATAGGACAATGAAAGCGACGAATCAAACGGGGGAAAGCGTTGCGACAGAACTTCGCAGTTGAGTCACAGCTGATGACAAAACACGCAGCACGCCACATCCGTGGCAACCCCCGATACGGGGGACACGTCCTTTCAAGATCTCTGGTCACTCTGTAGTCCTTCCATGGTAGTACCCGCGCCCCCTCGCTTCGGCGCGTTGCCGGCGGGGATCGAATTGACAAAACTAGATAAAGTTCGCGTGGTCCTGTTTGCAGGGAATTCAACGAATGCTACTGACAAAACCCTCCTCCAATGGAGTCGGGGACAGCCTTCACTGTCGTAAGCTACTCTGTCGGCGAGCCGCCCACATAAGTAATTCACTTTTTCAGACCCCAACGTGAAACAGCAGCACAAGGTTGCAAATGCATCCTGATGCCACCGAATAGGGTAATGATGTAAATATAAATAAACATAAATGTAAAAACGAAGAATCAGCACTTAAACTAGTCCCCATAGACCCTCTACTACTGTATCGGGAACAAGGCAGTGGTCGGAGCCTTCATCGAGACGACCGTTGAGGAGCATGATGGCAAAGGGATCCAGGCGCCAACGGCGACAAGCTGTATCATTACAGGCTCCAACTTGAAACAATATGCCACGAGGTAACAAAGCACGATCACAACCAAATCGAGCAATTTAGTAAATATAAACAAATATAAATGCAAGCTGAACATCGGGCAGCCAAACGACATTCTTAACTTTACCCCAAAACCCTCTACTACCGTATCGGGAATCAAATCCCGAGCCGCGATGGTCTTCGCGGTCTCGGCCATCACGTGGTTTGCTTCCGTGACGCCATTGTGGAGTTCGTGGCAGTCATTGGCAATCTAACCATACTTCGGCTTCAGATTGACGCTTTCCGAGCTAATGCCTTGCATGTTTCTAGACTCCACCACCGGATCACGGTGAGAAAATGTCTCGCATCTTTTGGTGTCCGACTGGTCCTTTTGCTTTTGTATACAAGCAGGGCTCTACGGCGTAGCTGAGCCGGGGAGTGACTTCATCATATCCTCCTACACGCCGACCATGAGTGCTCTCTCACCAACATTTCAAAACGACTCACCTCGTTACGGTCCCTCAGCCAGAATCAGACGTGCAGTCTCGGCTGTGGCTTGTGGACACAGAGATCGAGCATATCCGAACCTTGACCGCCAAGTCCCGGTTCGTGACCATTCAGCGTTCTTTGTACCATCGAGGACGTCTTGGCTGAAGGGGTCTGACTGGATTCATTCTTCATGCCACGGCATGCAAGACCCTTACGACCCACTCGACAGCAGACTCTGTCTCGCGGACTGTCGTCGTCTGAAGCACTCTGACACCATCCGACTTTCGCGCCGTCGAGGCGGTTTTGCCTTTCTTTCCGCTTGCCAGACTGCCAAGGGAGACGAAAAACTCGGAGGAGGCGGTCCATCTTGCTGCCGGGATGCTTCTTGCCGGTTGCAGTGGCGTTATTGCGACGATGTGGTCGATGATGGGTAATGACGCACCCAAGGTGACGAAGGACGTGTACGAGTACCTCTTACGGGGTGAGCCTTGCACCATGCTGTCCGGCATCTCTGCAATTCAAGCGCACCTTTCCTCTCTTGGGTTCCGTACATCCACGTTGGTATATGACCCGCATTTCACTCCATAACAGATTGTATGAAGCCAACTAGCCGCATATCTTGATTCTTAATTTTATCGATTGAGTTGCTCAGGTATACCATTCTTTATGGATTTACGACTTTACTATTACATTTCCGGATGCTTCAGTAGTGGACGACAATGATCGATTACTGCACCTGCCAATTGCTACTTCAATTAAAGGCACAATAGCTGTTCTCATCCTTTGAACAACAAAAGGAGGTGCTAAGTGACCGTCCAACCTGAAAGGGTCTATCGTGCCATTCCTTGTCAACAGGGCCGCGCATGTGCACTTAAACTAACAGCGTTAGTGAACCGGGTACATTCTTCGAATTCAAAACAAGAGGCAACCGCAACCTTACAGCACGTCGTCGCGGCTGCGACCCACGATCTATCGATACACTGATCACGTTTATTCGCCTTGGGGTTCGGCGCCCATGGGACGTCTCCCTCCTCGTCAAAGCTCCCGAACCACCCTCTCCAAGATCCACGCTTGCACGGCAGGATGAACCAACGCCAGGGGCACTTTGATCTGCCCAGCAGCGACGTTGGCACTCTCGCCCTTCCACCGACGATACTCTGCAAACGTGCCTGCCCTGACGACACGGATCGTCGGGAGGCGCATCTGCCCGCGCGCACGCGCACGCGCGTGGTCGACATTGGTGGCCACGAGGGCGTCAAACAGGCGTTCTAGCGCTCGATGTGCGTTGGGGCCTGTCGTGACGATTGGGCTTGTGAGCAGACGCACGATCGCGCGTCCCATCACCACAAAAAATAAGAGGCTACGCGCCGCACGCACCGAGAGGTCCCGCGGACTCGACAAAGAAGCCTACCGTGGGCGGCACCGCGCGATCGTCGATCACAGTTGTAAATTCCTGAACTCGAATCACATCCTCGGGATGTGAGTTGAGTGCCTGGATGGTTGCTAGGAGTTGATCGTCCGTGATCTGCGCGTGCGCGAGGCGGATCGCTGACCTGTCCCGAACCCGTCAGTCGTCAGACACCCGCACACGTGCGTGCGTGCGAACGGGAATAGGAAACAAGTGACTGACGATCGCCTTCCAGAGTACTTGAATACTGGGGCGTTGCTCTCGGCGTCGAACCCGACGATGGAGATGATATCGCCCAGTCGGTATCGCCACAAACCATCTCTTGTCGTCAAGATCGGCTCGTACTGCTTGTCCACTTGCACTTCCCACTGCGTCATCGTTGCAATGAGCCAACGTTTGAAATTCCAATGACAAATACGGACTGCTTGGCAGAGGTGTTCATGGGTTTCATCTCGAGAGACGTCCAAGAACTCGATGACATCATCACTCTTGAGAACGAATTCATCGACTTTGTTCGCATCATGCTCAAGCCCGATCGTGGCTTCGGATGCACGATATCCAGCAGTACGGAGAGCGACGTTTGGTCCCAGAATGAACCTCACCTAGATGAGACGTGTCGATGTACACAATCAAAGGTGAGACACATAACCACATAACCACACACCTTGGAAAGCACGGTCGCAAATGTGCCACTGCATACCGTCGTCAGTACGCTCGCGTTTGGCCAAACGCGAGCGAACCATCCCTCAGAGGAGAACGGAGGGCCTATGTTAAGCAGCTCCGCTGCGCGCTCGGGGTCGGCAAGGAATTGTGCCTGTGTAGCCCTTCAGCGGCGACGTTCTAAACCATGCTCACCAACGGCGGACTTGCCTGCAAGTGCGCTCGGACATGATCGATGCTTTCCAGATCTGGCAGCGTGCCGTTCTTGATGCAGGATACGAGCACATCCCATTGCTCGTCAATGTAACGGACGAAATCGAGGAACAGCGTCGCAAACGGTGCAGCGAAACGCTCCAGATCTCGACGTGCGAGGAAAAAGAGGCCGTGAATGATCAGGAAGGATGGAAGATGGCCGATCACGGTCGCTGCCCATGGTACAGCATAGCCTGACACTGGAACGCGCGAGACGTGAGTGTGTGCCATCGAGGGTAGGAGGGAATAGACGTACAAGGGAGGGACATTCGGCTTTCGTCATCAATATACCTTCCAAGGACCCTACGCATGATGCCCCCCGTTGCGATACAGACGGGGATCCTTTGCACCACTTGGCCCGGTGCACGTTCTATTTCCTTGACGTCCCTATATTGCGTGCACATGAGCGCAGCAAACGGTGTGCCATTTGGATCGAAAATTTGACGAGACGGGTTCTTTAATCTTGCATTGTGATCGTATTTCGGCAGAATCTTTGGGGTCGTTCCGGACGTAGCGCTTGAAACGGCGAAAAAGTCTGGAAGTCCGGGTGAGAGCAGATTCTCGACGTCCTCCTCCTTGCACGGCCATGCGTTGAATTTATCCAAGAACGGCTTGTAAGCGTCGTAATTCGAAAGTGGGACATGGGATCGGAAATCCGCCAACAACGTGGCGTCCTCGGTACCGCCGTGCGTTGAGACGGCGTCACGAAATCCAGCGAGCGAAGCCGCCTTGGATGCGTACTGGGTGTTGAAGTTGTCTCGAACGATGTTGAGCAACGCGCGACTCGTGCGTTCTGGTAGAGCGGCTACCTGCTGGGGCGCACCTTGGGAGACGGTGTCCACGGCGACCATCGGGTCAAAGTAGACAAGGTGTCTAAAAGAGGCGAGCGTCAAGTTTACATGGCTCTGAGTTTTTGGCACAAGAGACCAACCTTTAGATAGATGATGAGTTTGGCAATTCTCGGACTAGACAGTGCGACTCGGAGGGCCTTGAGGGCGTATCCTCGGGCTACCGATCAAGCTCAAGTGTCGACCTGGGCAAAGGGGAAAACACATGGGGTACGTAAATTTAGTATGGCAGCTCAGCCTTTCCCAGCAGAGGAGCCTACGGCAGTCCAACATTTCGCAACTAAGCAAGCCCTCCAGTGGCCCATCAGTGGCTGATGAGCGCTTGTGTATTTTTGGGTTCCGCTGCACGGATGGAATGAAAAGGCGTCATTCCGGCCGGCCGGTCTGGTGGCGTGATCATCATGGGTATATCTACACGATCACTACGTGGCACAGACGCCTCCTCCCACCACCATTCCCTCTCCCAACCACGTGAACGAGCCGTAGATGGGGTCTCCCCTCACCTCTGGCCCTAACATCCTGGTCCTTATCTTCGGAAACGGACGCCAGATGAAATACCCAAGTGGATTTGTCTGCCCAGCTACACCATTCATACACAACACTCGTGCCTCGCACGCAGCCCACCGATCTAAGTAAGCGATCCCAAAAAGTGTCTTACAGCATGACTTACTCAGACAGGGAACAACCGCCGCAATCTGGCGGTCTACATACCCCCACTTGCCATCGTTTTCCCTCGGACGTAGGCCATAAGGAGATCAGCTGTGCAGTTGACGACGATATGTCACCATGCACAGATAAATGTGTCGAAAGAGCCAAGGCCCATCACACAACTCGCTGCGATGGATATACTGGACATTGGTACGACGACAGCTGCTCGGCGACCAGTGGCCAGTTCTCCCCATCTGCGTGGAAGGCGAGACAGACCTGCTCTTCAATCAGTGTGTATCGTGTTTGTGGGGTGAAGCTTACATCTCGATGCAACCAAAACTGCAACACCATAATAAGAACCTCGAATAAGCTCACCGCGTCTCTGACATGCTGAAGCACAGGTTGAAGAGTCTCTTGGAACGCGCGAATCTCGCGAAGAACGCCCTATGAAAGTGTAGGATGATAGCCACGACTAACAGGCGTAATGGGAAAGAGGCGCCCGACCCCTGGACCCGAAAGGGCCAGGTTTCACGATCCATAATGTGGCGCCAGCATTCCACGGCCCTCCGGTTTGTGCTGTATCCATGTTTCCCTTCGCTCGTTATGAAGTACTTGTATCAAACACTGGTGGATTCAATTTCGTTAACGCCGGATCCGGCGCATTCGTCGCTCGATGCCAGACACCGCCGGATGCTGGAGCACTCATCGTTCAATGCCATACACCGCCGGACACTGGTGCACTCGAGGGAGGTGAGCGAGCGCGAGGCGTGCGCACGAACGAGGTCGAGTGCACGCGTGCATGAACAATCTGAGGGTGGGTGAAGGCTAGTACGTGTGTGCACACACAACAGGGAGGGGCTAAACACGCAGAACCTGGGAGGGGAGTGAGTGGGCGGGGGTTGCGACTGCACTGGCGTGATTCCGTGACACTCGGAGTGGCACACTGAGCAGTGGGTTTGGAGATCAGCATCAAGAAGTCAGTGGGTGTGGGAATGTGATGACTGAGAAAAACGTACTACGAGAGGACATTGACTAATTCACCCCCATCTCTGCAATAAATACACCAAGGCCCTCCTTTGAATCGTATTCGAACCTCGACCGCTTTTTGGGAGAGCTCGTGGTTTGCAGATTCGTCAGGCCCTCGACACCTCCACAATGGCGCCAATCGACGCATTCAAAATCGCCCAAAGTCCATGCCGGTTACTTCACGTGAGATGGCACTGCTGCCTTTGCGCAGTATATCTAAAAATTTGGCGTTTTTGAGTTCCTTGCCGTCAAAGGATCAGTGGTATTCGAGGACCGACTTTGGGTGAAAAGAACAATTCGCAGCGGATTCGGGAGAGCACCCGGTCCTCAACGCTCCCTCGACAGATCAATCGATACACCTTGTGGTCTGGTAAGCCCAAAGAGAGAGGAATGGCAAGCGGACGAACTTACCTTGACGATCGCGTCTGCATTTGTCTTTGCACGCGAAGGTAATGACATTATCTTTGCTGTTCCTGTGGATAATAACGCGCTGTTGGGAAAGATCCTGTCCCTGCTACGAACCGCAAATGTAAGTGGATTGATTGTCAATCGTGCGAGGAGCCAGTTACAGCTTTTTATAGCTGTTGTGCAGGTTCTTCTTCAATGATTCACACTCCTAGAATCAAAGGTACGTATGCCTGCAAACAAATAATTTAATTCTGAACATGTTATAGTGGATTCACTTCTTAACCCTTGCTACTGCAAGAGCATTTTGAATTGCACATGCAGAACGATTTCGAAATGAAATCATATCCTTCAGCCCCCTTTCAGCGCATCTTCAGAAGCACGGAACATGGCGGCAGGTGAGGCCAGTGATTGCGCGCAGAGGGTAGGAGATAAGACAGAGAGTACAACTGCATTACAAGTCCAGTGATTGAGGGAAGAACCCTCCGGGCCAGCCTGGGATACATGATTGTTCGACAACGCGAGCACGTCTGCGCCTTGCATGCCCGCCGCCAGATTGTGTGAATCAAACGGAAATGGTCAATGGTGCAGTTGCGGGGCGATGCCGCTTACCTTCTTGGAGGTCCCCTCAGCATCGGGCTTGATGAGGGTGACAGCGTCGCAGTGCTTCTTCCAGAACGCGTCGGTGTTCCGTTTGCCGAGTGAGAAGCATGTCAGGCCGAGTGAGAGATTCCCTGTCCTGGCGGGCCTAGGTGCAGGTACTTACACTTGTAGTCGCCTTTCATCATCCTATTCATGAGCTTTGGTTCGAGTTCGCCGAGCCTGCGCAAGAGTGCCAACGGATGATTGAGGACGATGGGTGATGGACAGTTGGCGACGAGACGTTGGTTGTATTCTGCTGTTGCCTCGACCCAACGCTCGGGCATTATCTCGTGCAATATCCACTTGAATTCGGCGCGCATGTCCACAAAGAGGTAAAATTCGTCGGACTCGTTGATCCCTAATGACCGCGTATTGAAGTTGGTGGCAAGCGAGAAAGGGCGCTGCGAACGAGTGAGACCATCGATGTAGCATCGCGGAAGCATGAGAAAGGCGGTGAGACAACTCAGAGGTTCGTTTGGAAACGATACCGCGTGTCGAAGAGGCCAACTTGAACGTGTCTGTGGCCCAGCGGCCGAGCCCGAGTCTTGTTTGCTTCCAGTCCAACACCGGTGGGGTCTTCAATGGGAGGGGTTTCCGACAAGGGACTGGTTGTACTCGTAGTAGCCTTTCCGGCGCTGGTGGCGTGGCAGCGGGTGAAACGGACTCCAGTTCGCGCTTCGTGGTCATGCCAACCATATTTATATTGGCAGGTTGGTTCAGAACTTCAGAAGGACAGCGTCGATCTTCAGCCCCTCGAGGATGAGACGGCTTGCCTGGAGTGCGGGGTCTGCCGTGGCACTGTCTTCGAACTCAGGTTCGAGCGTCTTGCAACAGCGTCGTCCAGTTCGGTGGCAACTTGCAAGCTCTTCTTTGATGTTGATCACACCGCCAAACGGTCTTACAGCATGACTTACTCAGACGGGGAACAACCGCCGCAAACTGGCGGTCTATTCCCACTTGCAGATCCGGGCCAGCAAGATGACACAACTTCGACGGTATGTTTTGGCCTGCAGTTTTTTGCCAATTGAGCGGAATACTTAGGAACCCGAGTGAGGACAGGCAATCTATGTGACTTCCTGCGCAGTCGAACAGCCTATCCCGAATCTATAAAGCACAGGTGAATTTCTCTCTGATCAAGCACCTCAGTTCTCCAGCGCGCAAATATGCAACTCCTCAAATATGCCACTGCTATCGCGCTCTTCGCGTCTTCAGCTCTTGCTCAAGGGATCTCCATCGTTGTCCCAGCACCTGGTACCACGATAACTCCCGGCTCCAACATTACCGTTCAAATTGGGACAAACGTTAGTGCTGTCTCCGTGTTTTTTTTGGTAATCTGACCCCATTATCTGTCCTAGATATATATTGAGAATCTTGAAACAATAAGCATCGCTATCGGTCTTCAGTCATGCACCAACGGTGGCTTTTGCAGTACTGCAGATCAAAGCATTGGCACCATCTTGTACATGGGTCCCTTTAATCCGACACTCGGACCTGAGTACTACGGTCCCTACCAGAACTATGAGCTCACTATCCCTACGTCCACTCCTGCTGGACAAGCTAACCTCGCAGCCGCCGATTTCTACCTCGTGGGGGTGAGTTTCTGCATGCTTCTGGGCTACCTTGGGTGGGTTTCTAATAAGTGCGCTTGTAGGCTAGTCAAGTGCCTTCAATGGCATTTGCCAATGCAAGCTTAACCATTGCTTGAATTATCAAACTTGCAACACAGGGTTCCAACGACATAGTACTGCCCACTGTTGTTCGTTGTTTCTAGTCGATCATGATCCCCCTACAGCTACAGGATTCAAGTTCTTTGAATTTCCCATACTACTCTGTCCGAGAATCTCAGCTGCGTGATCTCGAACCTGGGACCTTTCTTATTCAGGACTGTCGGACTGCGGTACTGGTGTAGGCGATACAGTGAGTTGCGCAGCCATAGACGGCTAGGGTCCGAACCCCGACCGCAACAATCTAACAGTCTGTTCGTCTTCAAAGGGCCTGATTTACTGTAACAGCGTAAGATGAGGGATAGCATCTTGGAAGACCTCTCGTTTGTGTACAATTTGTGCGTTAGAGTTACCGACAAGCAATGGATTGTTTTTCGTTTTTCCTCGAGCAGTATGTGCGAAAGAAAAGGGCAAAGGTGGATACTATGCGACGCATGACACGCAGGTTGCAAAATCGCTCCGTAACAATATTGCGATACGTCACCGTGACGGTGAAATGGCACAGCGAGGCGTCGCAATTGACGAGATCGAGAATCAACTGCAATTTCGTGAAGATTGCGGGGTTTGCAACTAAAGAAAAAGTCCATGACTCTACGACTGTCGGTGAACGCTTCGCAAAACGCCACATTGCCAACCAGGAAGTCCTCAGGCCTCAGTGGAAACAAATCGTCGTGAACCAACCTCGCTGGAATTCTGACCTGGTGTGTCTGGATGCCGATATCTATTTCCGCACTGTTGTCTAGCAGCTCACAGTGGCCGTTAGTGTCTAGGCTTGGTCGAGCAGATGTTTTATCAGTAAGTCCACGCTCAGGCTGTCTGCTATCGCTGGCAACCTTTCGACCAAATGGACTTACCTTTAAGCTTTTGAGTGGCCCAACGACGATATTCTCGACTGGGGGCACTCCGTGAGCCCCTGCAGCAGCACCTATGCTAACACAACTACAAGGCGCACTCCAGAACGTAAGCAACGACACCAACGCGTGCCCGCCGTCATTCGGGTGGCTGCAATGGGACGATTCGAGGTCGCAACAATAAACGGGACAAATATACTGACGACTCCAGTAACATAGACTAAGCGAACGTGAGGCGATAGAATTTGATGAACTCAAAGTACCATGATTCCTCTGCTCTCACTATCTAGTCTCCTGTACATATGCAATTGCAATCAGTCTATTTTATGATGAGAAGTGATTATCCCCGCTCTGTGGTGCAGATGCTTCAAGTTAGATGCAGTTGAAGGTAACTTATGAGATCTGCCTCTGTCACGGTTGTTCCCAGTACTTCCAGTTTGAACGGGAGACTGCCAGTGTTGTGATGCACTTCATCCAAGTTGGACCAGACCATATCAAGTCTCAGTGACCACCAATCTTCCACGCAGATATGCTTTCGCAGGGCTCACAGTGAAAGATCATTGAAATATGTACATTGCATTTACAAAACGACAAATACGTCAACAAGTACAATTCGGGAAGCTAGACCGATGCCTCCGAGGTGGTATGTGTACAAGTGGTGAGAATTCCTGGATCTGATCAAGTCTCGAGAGTAGTGACTGTTAACTGATTCTTGACACTGACAACCTAAATGAAATTCCCCAGACAATCCATCGAAGCGGGAAATATCTGCTGTTATTCAGTGGGCCCGATTAATTGTAATCGACAAACCGATGATCATGGGGTGGAAGTGCAACGACATTGGGTCTTCAAGGGTTCGCAAGTCGATCACTGAGACGTATCTATGGAGGTGCAATATCCAGGTCCTGGGAATTGACTGAACAGAAGATAACAACACTGGTATAACACAACGTGGTGGACCAACCGTACATCATGACCATCAACACAGTGATAAGTCCAGATAAGACCAAGGCAGAGAGAGCTGAAGACTACCAGAGTCTTGACATTGAAGCTTTGCGGTCATGACATCATTGATCCATCAATGTAATGCTGAGTTCTACATGCCAGTGGGACCAGGGCAAAGGCAAAGAGAACTCGAGACTGAAGTTTTGATGTGGATGCTACTGGCCAGAGAGATGGCACAACAAAAAGTCAGCCATTAGATAACAAGCAACCTCCCGCATTACCTGGAAGTAATTTCCGCACTGCAGCACATAGCAAGTGGCGTAAAACTGGCATCACTGGCTATCAGCCAAATTCCCGCACCAAAGGATGGCACAGTTATTAGCCAATCACGGAACGTCCATTTGATCTCTTGGACACTTCAGGTGGCGGATAGGCCTGCTCACTTGCCACAGGCGCCGGTTCTTAAGAAAATAAGATTCATGATGAAAATGGTATGCGCAGCAAGTTGGTGGCGGGCGCAGACTGCAGCCCAAAGGGCAATACAGTGAACCATTGAAGGCCGTTGAGGGTGCTCTGGCATTGCAACGCTGGAAGAGCGAATGGAGAGGTGAAAAAGAATGCTGGAATTCCAGGATATATAGTAGCAGCAGCTCTCGGTGCTAGCTGATTAATCTGGATTTGTCGCTCGGTGTGATGTTGATATGACACTGACACATCACTATGTATCGTCCAATCAGAGGATCGTAGATGGTGATGGGCAAGGAAATGGTTGAAAGCGGCAAGCATCATCGAAACCTTAAGGCTTACCATGAAGCAATATAAGTGGCAACTGCATTTCCGCACGACCGATCCTCTCCCTATTCAGATGCATGTCACATACGCAGTGTGACCACCCAAGAGCATGTCTGCGTGATGACGCTTTCGCTCTAAGTGGTTATGGAGAAAGAGATGCGATGCGGATGTGACTAGATACAAAGCAGTACTAAAAGCTGGGGCAGTAATACAAAGCAGGCATGGGTGCGAGGTCAATGACAGTGCAAGTTTGTGTGCGATTGGGTGAAAACTGTCAGGTTTTCCGGTGCGAAGCCAGCCCTGATCTGTGGATGGGTCTAGATGAGCTGTGATCCCAAAAGTTAGGAGCCGTGTTGACGCGGATAGCGAAGCTTGCAGTCCATTGATTAGGAGCAGGGTGACTCATGTTACCAGTGTACTAGGGGCATTGTGATGCGGTTGAAAGCCTCCAACATGGGGCGGTTGGCCTGAAGGAACGGAGCGAGTACCAGGGCATGGTGGCAAAGGTATAATGTGAAGGCTTCACCCGCTCATCTGCCCATCACCTTGACAACGTTGAATGGGACACCTTTGAGTAAATAGAATAGTGTGCCGCCAATGAGTAGGCTGTGGCCCTTTAGGTCGGCGAGACCACACTGTTTGGCGATTGGCATGATTCTGGACATGAATTGGGTTTTGGAGAGTGGGTGAAGGCCGCTCTTTGGATGTTTCCAGGCAAAGAGGTGGGTGTTGGGTGGAGCAGGGTTGACGTGGAAGTGTTTCCGTAGGGCTGTTTTTGGGTTTGAGAAACATTCTTTTAGCGGCGTGCACTGTACATCTTCACTCTCGGGTGCGCATTTGATGGACGGCAATGTGAACTTGATGACCGGTAGGTCGTGCTGGTCTTCCAGGAAGGTTACATTTCGGCGGATGATATGTTTGGTGGGGTTGAATTTGGTGATGGCTGTGACCGTGAATTCTCCCAAATGCACCACGCTGTAGAATACAACAACCATACAGGCGTAAATTGCCACATCACATGGGTCATTCAGGTTGAGGAATGCCCGAATGGTTCTAATATCATCTAAGGTCATTGGGGGACATTTGGGGCATTTGGAGGTGTGTGGCGCGAGACACGTTGCACCTTGAAGGATGATTTTGAGTTTGTTTGGCTCTACCATCCAAGGATGGCCATGTAGGAGGTGCCAGGCATGGACGCCAGTGGTGTAATTAAATATTGCAGAACCTGAGTAGGCTCCAGCGCAACTGGAGATGAAAGCAAGTAGCACTATGTGAGAGACCGGGCAGCATTCGGGCTCGGGAATGTCGTTTAAGTCACAGTGGACATGGAAAATTAGAAAACCTGTATCATATAGCTCTTTGGTGCTGTCTG
This sequence comes from Xerocomellus intermedius, assembly GCA_038090955.1. Classification (NCBI taxonomy): domain Eukaryota; kingdom Fungi; phylum Basidiomycota; class Agaricomycetes; order Boletales; family Boletaceae; genus Xerocomellus; species Xerocomellus intermedius. Next base: position 37,259 of record JBBPNP010000218.1, read on the forward strand.
CCCATGCAACACCCATGACTTCCAGGATGCAGTTGAGTGCGATCTCGGAAACGACCTCGGGGGACGACTGGGATGCACACGTGGGGGTGGAGGTTGGTGTCCAGAGACGTAGCCTGTCTCGAGCCAGGCAGTGGGGTCAGTTTGGGTAGGGCAAGGGGCATAGGTTGGGGAGGTATGGGTGAGGTCTGTGTACGGAAGAGGATTTTGTGGTGAGAATAGGGGGGGTAGGGGGGTATTGAAACATGAAGGAACAGAGTCAATCGTCCTGAAGGACATGGAAGATGAGCTCATCCTTGAGCTGGGTCTCAGCTTGGGAGCGCTCAGCCCTGTACTGCTGGGCCCACATCTTGTTGAGGGTTCGGGTGGCACTAGCTGAGTATTTACCATCCCGGAGTTCACGTAGTTCACAAGCTGAGAGGGGGTCGGTGGCATCGGTAAGAAAGTCACGAGCATGCTCAGGGATGTCCATGGGAGGGAGGAGGTGGGGGGGGGCATATATGCCTCTGGATGGTTGGTCAGCTGGGTTGTCAGCACTGGCGACATAGCGGGGTAGGACGGATAGGGTATAACAAGCGGACTTGAGGAAAGAATGGATATTTTTGAAAATGGTGTTGGCTGCGTGGTTGTGGTGTCTGCCGATGCACCAGCCGTCAAGTACACTGGTGTTATCACCGTCTACGATGAGGCCTGTTAGATGGTGCATCAGTGGCACAGATGAGTAATTCAAAACCGACAGCTTCACCCCATTGAATGTCTTTCTTGCCATCGTGCATGCTCTAGTCTGCACGGAGCCTTCAGGCCCTCCATTTCATTCCAATTCCAATGCCAATTCCAATGCCAATTCCAATGCCAGAACTGGCATCAGAGAATGCATGGGGATCAAGTAGGGGAGTGGGGGGGGGGCGATGGGACGGGTGGCTGCACCCATACAAATTCTTTCGAGCCACCAGAGGAGGTCCTCTTGAATGTTTTTGTCAGGGCGGTGTGGCAGGAATGGTTGCTTGGCGCACATTGAGAGCATGCTCTCTAGTCCTGTTGGGTATGTGCAGCCTGGTGGTAAAATGGAGGTCGCATGTAGTAATTTGCCATATAGCTCTTGTACGTGTTTGAGGGTGTGCCTGGGTCATGCTAGCCAGTCATTGATGACATTCGAGTATTTACTGACTTTGGTGTTGCTAAGTGCGACTGTGCGTTCTTTGAGGTGCCAGATGAAGCCTATGTAGATGGTTGAGCCAGCAAAGGGTTGATCTTTTGAGGTTTCCCATGGTATGCCTAGATCAATCGAGATCTCGTCAATGTCGGCAAGGCAGTATGAGAAACGTGCATCTTCCTCTGATCGAGAGGAGGTGTTAGAAAGGTTTTTGCACTTCAGGCAGCACTTCTCGGCATCAATAGTGACCCGAGAGGAAGCTTCTTTGGCAGGTCATATGAGTACTTGAAAGGTCGAGCATCCATCCTGGCATTTGCCGATCCGAACTAAAAATAACCAGCACGTTTTTGAACCTTACTGAACCGCTCCTAAACCTCCAGAAGCCGAACCCAATGCACCCTTCGTTCATTTACGTAGCGCCGCAGGTGCATTTCATGCACCCCCCTGAACCTCCAAAAGCATCCCAATGCGCTGTCCACATGGTGGCATGGTGTGACATGTGCTTTACGTGCGCCTACTTGATACACCCCGTGGCAGGTGACTTTTCACTCCTGCTCACCTCCAGCTGGCACCAGCATGCCTCACCACCCTGGCACTCATTTATCACAGCCCAGCACCAACCATGACATTGGCCAACACTTCACCTCATCTCGCAGAGCCTGCCATCGGATGAAAGAAGCAATCCCTGTGATCATATCCGGACGGGCATGACGACATGAACTCCTGCTGAACCAACTGCAAACACTCCTAAGCCAGCGGGGGCCCAATCCATCACCACGAACCCCCTGCCCCTTGCCAGCGAGTGTTGAACAAGCAGAGCCACCTGCACCTGCGGACCTGTTTTCAGCTGACTTCGACATCACACCCGATCATGCAACTGCTGAAATTGAACCCAACCAGCCTCCATTCCACCCTGCATGCCAGATCACACAAGCAAATCAGTATGACAAGTGGAAGAACACCATTCCAACCCTTATTCAACCATTCCTAATCTATTTAGATCAAACTCTCGGCAAGGATGTCCTGCAACCTGTGGCCACGCTTTCCTGCTGTCAAGCAGCATGCGAAACCAAGAAAACGGAACTTGTTGCCCTATTTAATGACTGTACATAAGTTATGCATTTCCCTTTAGGTTATACTACAAAAATGACATGCAATACAGATTTTCAAGTGATCTGTGTACATACTTGTCGATGTGCATCACTTCCTCAAATTCTAATCTGGCATGGACTGTTTCCCACTGCACCATCCCAGCCATGCATGGCGGTTTCTGTAGAACTTCTGACATTTTATCGAGCGTTGTTTGAACGATCGTGTGATGCTGTAAATGCACTAGTGAATGCATTGCCTTCTCACTGCATCCGGTGAGGCTTCCGTTTTACAGGCAAACAAGTGAGTTGCTTTCACTGAAAACATATCATACATTGACATCACTCCAGGGATCTGCTGGTCAAGAACCATTTTGTCGATCTAAAGTCCATGCTGTCGCAATGCCGCCAGAGAATCACTCAGCAAGCATGTAACTCATCGAGAGAAGTCAGTCAGACCCCCTCTTCCCAAAACCTCACCAGTACACCAGTAGACATTCAATTTGCAAGTGACGACGATGTATCCACAGAAGCCAGTTGTTCCTGTGATTAAGATGTTTCGGCACAATCTCAAATTCCTGCTGGAGATGCTGAGAACCTCTCCATTCTCTGCGATGACCAGCTCGTTCAACCTTGTCCTGCTTGCTTTGGTGGGACAACCTTTGCATGTCTGCTTGCAGATGGTGCAGACATACACGTAGCCACAGATGGCAATTTCCACCATCGCCACCATCGTTCCATGGGAGATTCCCCGGCTTTCCATCAACCGCGATATTTTCTACCCAAGTCTCAAGTTGATGCCGTTGGTAAGCGCCTAGAGCAAGCATGCAAACGACCCCTCTGCTCATGATGAAGCCGTCGATAATTGCCAATCAACCTATGAAGCTGCAGATGGTAACAAACAGAAGACGTTGATGGAAAGTTTTGATGATACTAGTGTCATGGCCCTAATATGCCGTCATGACATCCCCCTTTTCTTCATGAACATCGACACTCCCGGAGAACAACAGAAGTATTTGATTGTTACGCGAGACGTACGTTCGTAGGTCGAGCGGAACCAGTTGTCTCAAGGGAGGTACTCACGTAGAGACGCTACGTCCTTGAGTGACAACGAAGGAATGAAGGGACCGAGGTGGAGACGAGGGTTCAAAAGACAAGACAAACGGTCTTGGACAAAGAATGTACGCTAGATTGCGCAGATCAAGTGTAAGGGAGAAGTACAAGCAACGGTCCTTAAGTACTAAGGGACGCGTAAGCGTAGAACACGATGGAACGTTACAGAAGGCTGATGGTAATAGGGAATATGTAACCGATACGAGAGAATCGGTTAGAGGAGGAGATTGTTCACGATAAGAAAGAAGACACGTAAGTAACAATGACAAAAGAGATCCCCCTTCCGGTAGGAGGAAACCAAACGGCATGAGGGTTCAAAGTAGAATGAGAGAAACGTTAACCAAATCAAAGAGAATTAGACACGATACCCAATCGTAAGAGAACATGCCACTGACGACATGAGAACGTCTGTAGAAGGACAAAAGGAGAAGACGAGGACAAAGGAGGAAAATCGTAACATTACCCCCTTCGTACCATTGAACCCCAGGTTCGATGAAAATCCCTCTTGGAATACTCCTACCCAGAAGACGGGGAAGGCCCGTGGATATGGGTGGCCTGCTCAGGGGAAAGGATGTTAAAAGGACAATCGTCCGCCAGATGTCCTCCTCGATCGCACACTCCACAAAGTCGAGTGGGGCAAAATCGGGCGCTATGTCCCCATCGACTGCAAAAATCACATTGGACAGACATACAAGCAGAGACAGGATGGCCGGGGACGGATACCTGGCAGTGGGGACAGACGTAGAGGGGGCAGTCCTCTCGATAATGACCTCGATTAAAGCACCGAAAACATTCGGTGAGGGCGGAAGCAGGTCGACGGGAGATGGGGACATTGATCAAGCGAGTGGGAGCGGAGACGACCGGTCGGTTATTGCCGATGCGAACCACAAAGGATCGGTTTCGGGCCATTTCGTCCTCGTCTAAACCGTATTCCGGGTCAACTGCGGTGAGGGAGGAGGAGACTGTCGACGGAGTAGGGGAGGACATGCGGGAGAGTAGTGATGAGGGAGCAGGAGGTGGTATGGGGACAGGAGAGGGCGACTGGGGAAGTTCGGATTGTTCGAGATAACAGTCGCGTTGTTCCATGGTGAGGGTCAGGAAAATGCGACGGAAGGTAGGATATAGTACGGCGGGAGGAATGAGTTCAACGAAAACATGGAAACCATGAAGGTGTAAGATGGTTAGAATGCGGTTGGGTAGACCTGCTAAAGGTAAACATAAAGGCACACCAAATTCCTCAGATAAGTCTCGGGGGGAGACCTGGGCATGATACTGCTGGGCGCTGGAGACATCATGGAAGAGTCGGACCAATTCTTGGCAAATCACATCCTCATGGTAGAGAGGGAGGTCCTCGACGGCGCGGAGGAGGACGGGATTGACGAGGATGGCGGCGTAGAGCGAATGGGCGGCGAAGGTGGGTAAGAAGGTAGGCGAAGGTGGGTAAGAAGGTAGGCGAAACTCGTCGTAAACGCAAAGGGGAAGTAGAAGATGAAGAAGACAAAGAAGAAGAAGATCGAGAAGACGAAAGAAAAGACATAATTATCAGGGATGAGGACAAAGTTCATTCGCTAGGGGGGTACTTCACGAAGAGACTCCACTTCCTAGGAAAGAGAGGGAAAGGTGAGGGGTCTGGGTCAGGGAATTCCTCAAGTCCTTTTGTATTCCGAGAGGATTCTGGGGGCGTGGCGGAGATTGCTTTCGGGTTCCCACGTATTCTCCGAGGAGGGATAGCCCTTCCATGCGGTTAGGTACAATCTTCGCCCGGCATTGCCCTTGTGGGAAACGATGTGATCGATTTCGTATTCTTCTTCTGCTTTCACGAGGTCAGGAGGTGGACGAGAGAAGGAGGGACCATGTGCTTCGGTTTGCCGAAACGAAGATAGAAGCGTGGCGTGGAACACGCCGTGGATTTTCCACATGGAGGGGAGTCGGAGTTTGTATACGAGAGGGGATAGTACCTGCGTGATTTCGCATGGTCCATGGCATTTGGGCGCAAGTTTCCTGGATGGGTAAGGGATGCGGAGATTAGTGGCTTCCAACCACACCTTGTCTCCGACCTTCCATGGAGAGAAACTTCTGGAAGACCGTTCTGTCATGATCCATCGGGCAGTTTCGTGTGCTGCTAAAGCTTCCTTATGAGCGGAGTCCAGGGAGGAGAGTCGACTTTCTAAGGCTGGGAGGAAGGTCTTTCCTAGTGGGGGGTAGGCACGAGGTTCGAAACCAAGGAGAAGCGAGAGCGGCGAGACCTTAGTGGAGCTGTGTGGTACGGAATTGTGTTGGAATTCGGCGGAGGTTAGGAATTTGGACCAATTGTGGGGATTATTAGCACAGAAGATGTGGAGGTAGGTTTCGACTTCTTGGTTGGTTCTTTCCGTTTGTCCG
>JBBPNP010000219.1:0-42820 GCA_038090955.1 Xerocomellus intermedius
GGGTAACGCAAAATACAGGATCTGGAGGGCCAGGGAGACAACAATATGAGAGAAATATACAAACAGAGGGCCCAAACTGCGCTCCTGGTGGGACAGGGAGAGAACTGGCTAGAAAGGAGGTTAAAGCGCAGCCTCTGTGGCCCACCAGGCGGAGTTTGAAAGGGGTGGCTGGCGAGGCAAGATGCTCCCTGGAGGCTGACTAGACCAATTAGTCTTGTGTAAACAAGCTTTAAACCCAAACAACCTCTTCACCACACTCTCCATCCTCTCCAGTGCCCACTGCAAGGACTGGGCATCCCAATTGAAGCGCTACCTCATGGCCCATGGAATCTTTTGGCCCACCTCTATAAAGAATATTGAAAGTGAGAACATGTTTGACACCACCAACAAAAAGGCAGTCAGGACTATCGTCGTGAAGCTCACCCCCACTCTCCACCAGAAATAGGCCAATACAGAGAAGGCCCACGATATTTGAAATGGCCTTGAAAGCCAATTCTCCACTCTATCAATCGCCCTCATTTATGGCAAGTTTAAAAAATGGATGGATTCATCCATTTCCGCCAACAACCATCCCACTCTGGCCTTCGTGGCCATCAACACTCACTTCTTGCTCCTTCAGGAGTACAACTACCCAGTCAACAATCACATCCAAGTGATGATCATTATGGCCAAGCTGCCCCCATACATGGACACATCATGACCCAGCTGTTAAATCAGTGGACAATCGATTCCACCAAAGATATTGAGGTGAATGAATCAACCACAACCACCGTTGAGGAGGGCGAGGCGCCACCTCATTGATAACAAGGAAAGTTAAGAGTCTCACGCCCCCACCTATCACCTTAGTGGAGCTCAAGGAGCAAACCATGTTGGCATGACAACAGCACACTCAGCGCTTTTCCTCTCTATCAACAAGCAGCCAATCTGGGTCGGCTGCTATGCGATCCGGAGCTTCTAATTCTTTTCCCACGCGTGCTCTGCAAATTAATCAAATGTTTCCCCCCCCCCCAAACACAGTTCAAGTACTCCTTCCCACTTGAGGATGAGAGTGCGCCAAGGCAAGTTCTGGACCGTACTGGACACTAGTGTGCTGGTGCCTGTAAAAGACTTGTTTGCTGTGTCACTCGAATTCCAGAATCAGTTTCGAGACATTACAAATTTCAAAAGAGTAATTAACCCGTCCTCTAACTTGGTACAGGTAAACGAGCTCTGAGGCATCGACCCAGCTGCTATCAATCATGACTTTGGTGACCAGGTACACCGGAATGAAGTGTTAAACAGCTGGATCAGACAGCTGGAGTCCAATGTCAGAAACTAATATTATTATGCTATGAAGCGCTAGGAACATACCTGGAGTCCAATGTCAGAAACTGAAGGGAACAGACATTGGACTCGCAGGATCTATGGGACGACGCAATAACAACGATACATAACAACAAGGCGCCACAATGTGGCATCACAGTGTTCCCATTACATGGACTAAGATCAATTGGTACTATACAGGGGTTTGTACTAGTGTACACTAGATCGGTAGATATTCTATGCTACAGGAGTAGGTAGTGAGGTGTACATGCTGCTAACAGGTGATGTCTACAAGGTATGGGTGAGGTAGGCAGTGCACATGAGGCGAACATGTGTGAGGCTGTGTGACATGTGTGATTGGGGAGGCCAACATGAGGGGAGGCTGCGTGACATGCGTGATCGGTGAGGTGCACAGCAATACACATGGTACCCATGAGGTGAGTGGGTCTAGACACCAGACTTGAGCATTTAGTGCTCTCGGGTGATAGGGGCTAACAGATATGGGCTAAATGCGAAAGTCACTCTAGAAAGTGAGGAAAAATTGGGAAAAATTGGTAGTGTCTGCAACACTGTCCCCTCTTTAAGAATCGACTTCCAGGCGATCATTGTAAGTGTTGTAGAGTTTGATATGTTCTCCAAACATTACTTGAAGGTGAACACACGGATTTCTTTCATGGAAGAATTCAATTGCTTCTTGAGCATTCTTCAGATGACTTCTTGGTTCCCATGTGCGATCTTTCTCTGAGTACCCTTTCTAGTGAACGAGGTACTCCAGGTTCTTGCCCTTTCTCCTTACATCCATGACATGGTCTACCTCATATTCCACTTCTCTCTCTTCTGTGACTTTGACTGGTCCAGGTCGATCTGAAGTCTGCCCTTCAAGAGGTTCCTTGTAGAGGTAAACACGGGAGATATTGACTACTGGGTGAATGCGTATGGTGCATGGCAAGTGTAGCTTCAATGCATTGTCTCCTATCAGCTTGGTGATGTCATATGGTCCTAACCATTCCGTAAGCTTCTTTGAGGCATGAGATACTTTTAGATTGTCGGTAGAAAGCCAAACTTTATCGCCGATCTGATATTTAGGGGCATCTGAGCGATGCTTATCAGCCTGGACTTTCATCTGCTGTTGTCTTTTGTCTGTTCTAGGGTTTCTTTCATAATAGAGGCCAATTCCGCAGCGGCGGATGCCTTGGTTATTCTCTGTTCGAAACCCATGCGAGGGGCATAGGACCGGGTCACCTCAAATGGTGATTTCTGAGTGCAAGCTTGTTTCTTTGTGTTATAGGAGAACTGTGCTATTGGAAGTCAATCTATCCATTCATCTTGTTTCTCGGCTGTGAAGAGACATAGATACTGCTGGAGATCACGATTCATTCTTTCGGTTTGCCCATCAGTTTGTGGATGGAATGCGATGGGCAGTCTAGGTTGGATTCCTAATCATCATCATAGGTCCTTTATGACCTGTGATGCAAACTGTGGTCCTTGATCTGAGACTATTCCTCGGGAAAGTCCATGATTTTTCCATACATTGTGTAGATAGAGTCGGATGGTATCGAGAGCAGTAACTGTTTTGTTGCATGGAATGAACTCAACTTCCTTAGAGAAGTGGTCAACGACTACCAGGATTGAATCAAATCCTTTGGATAATGGTAGGTCAGTGGTGAAATCAGCAGTTATTTCCATCCAAGGCACATCGGGTGGTTCTAGGGGGCGAAGCTTTCCCAGTGGCGCAAGATTGGATGGTTTCATTTGTGCACATCTTTCACAATGAGAGACATAGTCTTTGATACATATGTGTACCCATTCCTGGCCACACGTAACTTCTTTAGACAAGTTCTGTTGTTTTATCTACTCCGGAATGTCCTGCAACCGGTGAATCACGATGCGATTTGATGATATCCATGCGAAGCTTTTGATCATCGGATACATAGATCTTTCCATTTTCGTCATAGAAGATTCTGTCCCTGAGTACGTACTGTTTGCATAATGGCACTAACTCTGATTCCTTGAATTCATAAAGGATATGTTTGATCGTATCAATGATGATGTCTACATCTGTTCCGATTCGTACATCCGTAACACTACGGACCTGTGCCGGTGGAATGACGAGTACTCCGGTGTTGTCATTCTCTATTCCTATAGCGTGATCCTCTCTGCAAGACAGGGCGTCTGCTTTTTCCATAGTTGCCCCTGGTTTATGTAACCATTTGAAATTGAATCGGGTGAGATACTGGGCCCATCAGGCTTGGCGGCGATTGAGATCTTGGTGTTTCATAAACCACGGTAGATTCGCATGATCATTCCAGATCTCAAATTCGTGGTGCGCTCCTTCGAGGTAATGATGCCATTGCTCAAGTGATCTAATCACACTAAGCATTTCTTTATTGGTAACTGAGTAATTGCGCTTTTCTGGAGACATTGAATGAGAAGAGAATGCGACCGGATGCCATTTTTCATTCTGTTCAATAGAAAGTATTGCCACGGTGGCAAAGTCTGATGCATCTGTTTCTAAACGGAATACTCTTCAATGAACCTGCGGTAGAAGTTTGCGAGTCCAAGGAAACTTCGTACTCCTCTAACATTCTTGGGTGTCGGCCACTCCCTAATGGCCTTGACCTTGGAATCATCCATCTTGATCCCCTCTCTAGAAACTATCATACTGAGGAATTCCACTTCTTGGACACTGAAAGAACATTTGTCGGGTTTCGCGAAAAGATCATGTTCTTCTGGACGCTTCAGGACTTTCTTTACGAGCCTCTCATGTTCCTGAATATCATCTGTTTTGGTGAAGATCATGAGGTCATCGAATCACCATTACATCAGCCATATCTAAGAATATTTCGTTCATCATGGTCTGGAATATGGCTGGCGAGTTGCATAGCCCAAAGTACATTACTACTGGTTCGAAGGATTCTTTGTGACAAATGACGGCAGCCTTCCATTCGTCTCCTTCCTTGATGCAGACATTGTTGTATCCCCAGCATAGATCAATCTTTGTAAACCATTTTAATCCTTTAAGTTTGCCTACAAGCTGGGAGATCATGGGAAGCAGGTAATTGTTCTTTATGATATGCTCATTCAGATAGCAATGATCCTGTACCATTTGCTTTCATCCATCTTTCTTGGGCACAAAGAACACAGGTCACGTCTGTTCTGATTTGGAGGGGTGGATATATCCTTTAGACAGTTGGTCATCAATGAAGTTGGATAGTTTCTTCTGTTCCCCCAGAGATAGGGGTATTAGACAACCCTTTTTAGGTTTGAACGTCTCTTTTAGATCTATGGCGTGGTCACAAGGTTTCCTTATTGGCATCCTCTCAGACTCTTTCTTTGAGAACACTTTTAGGTACTGATGATACACTTGGGGGACCAGATCTGCAGGTTTTGGTTCTACTGGTATTGGTATTTATTTCTTGTTTGAGGGCAGAGATATGGGCAAGTGAATCTCATTCCTCAGATTCAATCTGTCTAACAAAAGAGGGTTTCCCTTTTAAGGTTTGGCAAGTCCAAGGGCATCGAGTCATTCTGACTTCGCCTGAAGTCCAGTCAATCTCAGGATTGTGGTGCAAGAGCCACATGTAACCGAGAATCATTTGATTCTTTCCTAGATCGGTCACTTCTGCTGTAACTCTCTCACAGTGTCCCTGAAACTGAATAATGATCCCAGCACAATGGGTGATGGATCCGGCGGCATTACGTGTTCCATCAACATTATACACTGGGACTGGATTTGTTAATGAGAGCAAGGGGAGTTTCATTTTCTGGGCGTAAGCCTTGTCAATGTAGATGGTATTGGCTCCACTGTCAAGTAATGCTCTGGTTCTCATAATCCGATGACTATGTCGTGTGGGTGAGATCTCAACAGTCAGTATGATCTCTCTACCATTAAGGGTGCGGATGCATGCATTGTCTGGGATTTTACTAGGGGTGTGAGTAGAAGCGGAATCAAGCACCGGTTTGGAGCCCCGGCCAAGCTCCAATTCTATTGGAGACCCCACTTGACTAAGATAATTTAGACTACGATACTCACTAGATACATTGGCAACTGCTTTGCCTTTTCCCTGCTCGTTAGGGGTTTCCTCATCAATGCTGCGTACCTTTCTGAATTTGGAACATGACTTCTTGTGATCGCCGCAGGACCAATTGCATTCTCGGCATCTAGTGGAGGGTCTCGTGCAGATTTTGCCATGATGTCCTTCGGCTCCACAGTTGAAGCATCCTATGAAGTGCTTAGCTTGGGGCTTCTTTCCAAATCCGTCAATGTGTTCCTGATTTTGTTCATCGTCACTCCAGTTAGCATGCAAGGCACTCACATCTATGGTGTTTGGATCGTGAGATGGTTTGCTACTGGGTTGGAATCGACTCGAAGAGGAGAATTTTGCAGAGGTAAAACCTGTCCTTTCTCAGTGTAGGAAATTCATGGTTTCCATGATTTCTCCAGTTTTTCGTATGGCATCTAGATAGGCAGGTAGGCATTTACATTCATGGTGTTCGGTTCGTGAAATGGTTTGCTATTGGATTGGAAATGAATCGGAGAGAAGAACTTTGCAGAAGTAAAACCTGTCCTTCCTCTGTGCATGAAGTTCATAATTTCCATGATTTCTCCGGTTTTTCGTACAGCATCTAGATAGGCATCAACATCATTACTAGATCGTTCACATTCCCTAATGATTTGGTCACGAATCTCCGAGTTCATGTTCTGTTCTAGAATGTCTATGGCATGCGAGTGACCTATACCAGCATCCTTGTAGTACTTCAGGAACTGGTCAACAAAGTCGCAAGAGCACATGTTTCCTTGTTTGAATGACCAGAGTTTGGTTCGCGCCCAATCAGGTTTAGCAGTAGGCTAGTATTGCTTGACTATGTTGGTTTCAAGCTCTGCACAGGTGTACAGTCTACCTAACTCTAGTCGCTGCGCGGCGAAGGTTCCTGCTTTCTGTTTCATGCGAGATGAGACTGCTATGGTGGCATCATAGGATTTGGACAGTATAGTATCTTGGTTGACATTTAGCCAAGTTTTTGTCTTTGGCCACCATTCCTTCAACTGACTGATCTCTCCATTGAAGTTACCAGGATTGGCAAACACTTCAACTTTCTTAAAGAAGGACAGTTTTGCTGCTAACGATCCAGGGGTGGCATTGAGCTGATTTCTCAATCGGTCTACTTCTCCTTCAAGGGCGAATGCATATGTGTTGATCACTCCAAACTGGTTGGCTAGAAAGGTGAGTTGAGCAAAGAGGTCGGGCTCGTTAAATAAGTTATTGGAGAACTGATTGATGTCAAAGTTACGGGAGTTATAGTGGGCCATGGTGAGGGAAAGGGTCTGGTTAGATTAGATTACAGGTGAGCTAAGTGAGATGAAAAAGGTACTAGTTACGAGAGAAAATTGATCCTCGGCTTCCTCAACAGGAAATTGACCAAGGCCTGGAATCTCGGTGTTAGAGGCTATCTCCCACTGATTTCCAGATGTTTCTGTACCATCAGATTTGGGATCAGTCTCAAGATTGGGAAGACTTGGGTGCGGGGTGTCAAAGAGGTATGCATATCCTTGTTCTGCTAGGAAGTTGGTTTGGAAGCTTTCAGCAACCTATAATCGTCTGGCAATTGCTTTGATCTGACTCGGTTGTACGTGAGTGAATACCCAATCAATCCACAAATTAGTCCACGTGGGTGATTGTTGGGCTTCGAGTGGTACAGGCTCCCAAGTTTCTGCTACTTCAGCAGCTACGTCTGGCCACTCGTCGTCAGCAGCTTTGTAGTTGAGTAGTGAGGTGTCGGTAATGGAGAGTGTTGTTGCGATAAAGGTTGACATTAATTGGTCGACCAGCAGGGAGTGCACGAACGATAAGAAATGCAAGCAACAAGAGAGTGATGGTGAACAGGTAACAAAAAGCTACGAGGTATCGGTTCATAAAGCTTTCCGAATGGTAGAAGTAGTGTGTTTCTTGAGACGGCGAGACATCTTCCAATTGATCTTAGTCCATGTAATGGGGGCACCAGGATGAGAAGCCAGCAAATCCAAGCCACAATGGTGTGACTCTGATGATATTGACGATGCATGGCAGCTTAAGAGCTCCATGCACCAGTACACAGCAGAGACATACAACATGAGCCACTAGGAACACTTGTAAAGAAAGGGGATAAGGGAGGGATCGGGTAACGCAAAATACAGGATCTGGAGGGCCAGGGAGACAACAATATCAGAGAAATATACAAACAGAGGGCCCAAACTGCGCTCCTGGTGGGACAGGGAGAGAACTGGCTAGAAAGGAGGTTAAAGCGCAGCCTCTGTGGCCCACCAGGTGGAGTTTGAAAGAAGTGGCTGGCGAGGCAAGATGCTCCCTGGAGGCTGACTAGACCAATTAGTGTTGTGTAAACAAGCTTTAAACCCAACGAGACCAGAGTCCCAGGAACGCTTAAGAGTGCACATTCATGAATTCCGTCGACTATGGCGGTGCCATTGGCTCCCTTTAGTATCTCTCCTGCACCACTCGTCCTGACATCATCTACATTGTTGGCCAACTCGCCTCCTTCACTTCAGACCCTGGTGTAGCCCATTGGAACGCGATCAAGCATCTAATCCGATACATCAAGGGCACCATTGACTATGCCATCATCTATGCCCCAGATCCATCGATGTCCCAGCTGTTTACCACCTACTCAGATGCCAACCATGGAGGTTGCAAGGATACTGGTGGTTCCACTGGTGCCTACATCGTCAAGATTGGTACTGGGGTTGTTTCCTGGATGTTGAAGTGCCAATCTATTGTTGTGCTGTCCACCACCGAAGCTGAGTACATGGCCGCTTGTGAGGCAGGCAAAGAGATCGTCTGGATGCGCAAGATGCTGCAGAAACTCGGTTTCCCCATGACTGCCCCATCTGTGCTGTACATGGACAACTAATCCGCCATACAGGTGGCCAAGCATCCAGAACACCATGGTCAGATGAAGCAGCTGGATCTCTCCTCGCTCTGGCTCCGCGATGTGGTCGACCAAGGCGCCATCTCGCCCACCTATGTACCCACTGGCGACATGACCGCTGATCTGCTCACCAAGGCATTGCCTCGCCTCAAGGTGAAGCAATTTTGTCAGCAAATGGGATTGGGCGCATTCAAAGGCAACTAGCTGGTTTGCAGAGTTGCGCAATCAGGGGGGAGTGTTGAGCATATTGATTGCTCACTATGCAGACTTTGTGTCTCAGCCACATTGTGGCGCATTGTTGTTATGTATGCTTGTTATTGACTCGATACATAGAGCCTGTGAGTTCGATGTCAGTTCTCTTTAGTTTCTGACATTGGACTCCAGGTATGTTTGTATACGCTGTAGCATTGCAATTATAGTTGCTGACATTGGACTCCAACTGCCTGATCCAGCTGTCTAACAATACCGGCTGCCAATCGACTAGCTGCTCAAGGGGGGATGGCAATCTTATCGGTGTCACCGGGTGGTAAACTGAGTCTCCTCACTGGTAAGGCGAGAGAGACTATGAGTACAGTAAGAGGTGAGCCGACTAGAGGCTCTGCTAGGACTAGGGCTAGGGCGAGTGGTTGGGTAGCATAGACTAGGGAGAGGACTGGGGATACACTCTTCACTCTTTGTCTTCTTGGCTTCCGATAACGAAAGGGGAACTACAATGGGGGACTCCTCCTGTTTGACAATCGATGGCACTGACGATTCAAGCGATCAGCGAAACACGTGTAACGATGTCGAGAAGATCCTACTAGTGTTCAAGGGTAACGAGGCAAGTGTTTGGGTTGACTAGACCGAAGGCATGTTATAAGTCTTGTCCTAATGAAACGACCAGCACTCACTGATAGAGCACAAGCCTAGTAGCAATAGAACAATAGAGAGAGTAGAGTAGCTCCTAGAGTTGAAGGAAAAATTCCAAGAGCACAAGACTGAGGTCCTCTGGCGCTCTATTGGGGGTTTACATATATACTACACAGGAGTTTGTACTAGTGTACACTAGATCAGTAGATATCCTATGCTACATGAGTAGGTAGTGAGGTGTACATGCCACTAACAGGTGAGATCCACAAGGTATGGGTGAGGTAGGCAGTGCGCATGAGGCAAACATGTGCGAGGCTGCGCGACATGTGTGATTGGTGAGGCACACAGCAATACACATGTTACCCATGAGGTGAGTGGGTCTGGACTGGGACCGGACTTGAGCATTTAGTGGTTTCGGGTGATAGGGGTTAATAGATAGGGGCTAAATGCGAAAGTTGCTCTAGAAAATCAGGAAAAATAGGGAAAAATAAGGGAAAAATTGGTAGTGTCTGTAACATGAACTGTTTGACAACAGCAATGGTGGCCTGGACTGCTGCTGTGGCAAATCCTGCAGGCATGGTGTAGTCTCTGTTCCCTCTGTCAAGCGACTGAGAAGAGATGGTGTGGCTGGAGGAGGATGCATGCTGAGACATGAGGGCAGCGATGGGAAACAAAGTGACTGTTGTTAACGCAAAATACAGGACCTGGTGGGCCAGGGAGACAACAATATGAGAGAAATATACAAATAGAGGGCCTAAACTGCGCACCTGGTGGGACAGGGAGAGAACTGGCTAGAAAGGAGGTTGAAGGGCAGCCTTTGTGGCCCACCAGGCGGAGTTTGAAAGGGGTGGCTGGCGAGGCAAGATGCTCCCTGGAGGCTGACTAGACCAATTAGTCTTGTGTAAACAAGCTTTAAACCCAATCAATCAAGTTCACCAAGGACGTTGAGGTGGATGAGTTCACCACCACCACCTCAACAACAACAAGGAGAGTGAAGAAGCTTGTGCTCCCGCCTATCACTTTAGTGGAGCTCGAGGAGCAGACCACATTGGCATGGCAACAATATATGCAGTACAAACCAGCCCGGCAACCCCAGGCCAATAAAATCAGCACAATTCAGCGTAAGGGGGGAGACCCCAACTTTTATCAACAGCAGCAGCAGTTTTTGTTGTCGAATAGCACAGGAGAGGAGGCCCAATCAGGCAACCAAGGTTCCTCTGACAAGGGGGTTAAGAACAAGAAATGTGGCAAGCCCTCTGGTGAGGGCCAAGCCAAGACAGACCCGCCGAAGTCTGTACATCACGCGACAACCGCAGCCAGCTTGTTCACCTTTTCATTCATGGTGCTGGTGGTAATCTCCCCGGTCTCAAACATTTTTATCTCTCTGTCCATCAACCCCCACTTTCTCGCTCATACAGTGGGCACTCACATATTCAGCTTGCCCACGTTTCCTCAATGAAATGTGCTGTTAATCTTGCCCACTCTATGGGCATCACTCCCACACCCGAAATGGTGTGTATGTTAGACCCAATTGCAAGTCGGGGCCCCACCTTCAATGTTCACCTGCTAAGTCCGTCTCCCACCAAGTGCCCTCATTTGATGGAGTGCCTAGACACCCTCACACCCGTCGCCTCCATTGTGGAGCTTCTGGAGGAAGATGAGAACTGTGTGTCCATGAGGGAGGCCTGATAATTTCATTGACCAACATTTTGATTTCCATATGGCCGAAGAACTCGAATTGATGTCAGTAACCTCACCCACACATCTCACAGATGACTCACAGTCGCATTATTCACAGCAATTTGTAGAATATATACTATCATCTATAGTCAATAGTGCTGCAAATATGGACTCTTTGAATTGGGATCTTGAACACGCCTTGTGCGATAAGTGTCTGTGTCAAAATAACTGCGACGATCAAAACAACAAGATATCCAATGATGTCTGACTTCTAGACTCAGAAGCATGGTCTAATTTTACATATGTATGACCATTTTCGGACAGCAACACCATTGCAACAGTTTTTTCACTTTTGGCATGGGAGGTAGAATCAGTGTGAAATCCAATAATAATTGGCATTGTTTGGTCCTACAAACAAAGATACCCATCTAAGGATTATGTCTGAGTTTAAAACAGTTCACACGCTTCTTTATTCCCAACCACCATCATCATAAGATCTCTTTCTGCTACTCAGAAGAACAACATCCTCTCTAAGCTTGATGCAAGTCATTCTGCTCACTCCATTGCCTCTACAACAGGTATCCATGTCTCCACCATATCCAGGCTCCGCTCCAAAGAGTGCTCTGAGGTCTAGAAGTCCACTGGAGGTCGACCATCCAAGCTTTCCCCAGCCAATGTTCGCCATGCTCTCCACCTCATCTCTACTCGTAAGGCAGAGAATGCTGTCCAGGTGACCAATGTTACAGACACTACCAATTTTTCCCTTATTTTTCCCTATTTTTCCTGATTTTCTAGAGCGACTTTCGCACTTAGCCCCTATCTATTAGCCCCTATCACCTGAAACCACTAAATGCTCAAGTCCGGCCCCAGTCCAGACCCACTCGCCTCATGGGTACCATGTGGATTGCTGTGCGCCTCACCGATCATGCATATCGCACAGCCTCACCTCATGTCGGCCTCACCGATCGCACATGTCGCGCAGCCTCGCACATGTTCGCCTCATGCGCACTGCCTACCTCACCCATACCTTGTGGATCTCACCTGTTAGTAGGGGCATGTACGCCTCACTACCTACTCATGTATCATAGGATATCTATCGATCTAGTGTACACTAGTACAAACCCCTGTGTAGTATATAAACCCCCAATAGAGCACCAGAGGACCTCAGTCTTGTCCTCTTGGAGTTTTCCCTTTAACTCTAGGAGCTACACTTTTACCTCTATTGTTCTATTGTCTAGGCTTGTGCTCTACAGTGAGTACTGGTCATTTCATCGGTGAGGCGCATAGCAATACACATGGTACCCATGAGGCGAGTGGGTCTAGACTGTGGACCGGACTTGAGCATTTAGTGGTTTCAGGTGATAGGGGCTAATAGATAGGGGCTAAATGCGAAGTCGCTCTAGAAAATCAGGAAAAATAGGGAAAAATAAGGGAAAAATTGGTAGTGTCTGTAACACCTACTTCACGCTCTTCCCTCTCAACTTTAATTTGTCCCTCATTGCCATCCATCTCACTTTCCGTTCCCTCTGTACAGCACTCCCAGATCCTGACACCCACATATCCCCTTTTCCCTCTTTTGCGGGTACATACCTCCCCCTCATATAAACTCTCCATCACCCACATTCCGCCTTTTCCCTCATTTGCGGGTCCATCCTTCCACCTCATATAAACTCCCATCACCCGCATTCCGCCTTTTCCCTCATTTGCGGGTTCATTCTGTGTCCTGTTACCATACATATATGTGATGTCTATTATAACCCACCCTCACATCACTTATATCTCTCATTTGTAATGGTGTGCCTTGATTATGTAATATGTCACATGCTCACATCTCTCAAAATTTCATTTGGTGCATTGATTATGTAATACATCTATTTCCATATATGGTAGAGGAACCCTCAGTCTAACCTTACCTATTTATGAAAACCCTCTAAAATGTCGTTTGGCTGCCCGATGTTCATCTTGCATTTATATTTGTTTATATTTACTAAATTGCTCGATTTGGTTGTGATCGTGCTTTGTTACCTTGTGGCCTATTGTTTCAAGTTGGAGCCTGTAATGATACAGCTTGTCGCCGTTGGCGCCTGGATCCCTCTGCCATCATGCTCCTCGACGGTCGTCTCGATGAAGGCTCTGACCACTGCCTTGTTTTGTCCGCCATTGTCCCGTTGCTTACTTCAGTTCATGTGTCAAACAACCCGAGTGCGTTTATCCAGGTGGAGTTCCGTGGGAGGTGCTTTATGGCCAAGGTTCCTGTGGTTGTCGCCGACATCGATTGTGAACTCGTTGTTGGTCGTGAGTGGTTTTCTCTTTGTCGCCTTGTCGTTGACGATCGTCCTGCAGCCTCCGTGCATAACATCAGTGATCTTGTAGTTCCCTCCCCAACCAATGTGATTCTTACTACAAAGTCGATTGACTGACCCCAGCAAGCTCTTGCTCCACACATAAATGTCTCAATGAGAAGGCTTTGAGTCTGCACTGTGCAGACGACAAGACCCGCTACTAGCGGCCGCGTACCACCCTTGGCACATACAACCCTAAATGGTCAACGAGTGACTCAGATTGGAGAAACCTACGTCAGAACCCGGTCTGCAATTCGTATTACCTGCAAGGAACCCATCACAACTTGGCTGTCCAATATGACCAGGACACGTATGGCGTTATAATAGTGTCTGTGACCGGCGACATGCTCTGTGACACTTGGAGGTAGGCCCGGGCTACAAATACAGTACTACTTTTGTTTTCGATCGTGACCAGTGGGTGTCGCCGTAGCGGGGTTGCCACAGATGTGGCGCTTCGTGTGTCATTAGGCAAGTGTCGAGGATGCTCGCAGCGGAGCCAGCTACTCGACATCAATGAGGTCGAATGATTTGAGTCTGAGGGGGAAAAAATACTTGCAGTGGTCCATAGGTTAATTATGTGCATGGGCGCGAAAAAAAACGGAGTGTTGATGAGGTGTGGTTGCAGAGAAACGGGGCAGGAGAGTGTAAAGTGAGATAAGTGGCGGTTTGGCAGAGTAAAGTGAGATAAGTCAGGTGTCCCGAAATTTTTACGGCGAGAGCGTGTGTAAATCGTCAAAATTGTCAAATTTTTACACCCTTGTCGGCCTCACCCTCCTCGCTCGTCACGCACACCGTCACCCCACCTCGGCTGGCTCTGGACGCCTCCCTCGAGGCCTTTCTCGACCTTGAGACCACCCGAGGACACCCCGAACCACACTGGCAGAGCGGCGTGCATGTCACACGATCGTTCAACCTCGGTCACTTGCACGGTGAGCCGCTTCTCAGACGGTCCTCTTTCCTTCTCTGAATTACACTCATCCTCATTCACACTCTCATTCCTTCAAAAGAAAAAAAACAGGTTTCCGAACTTGTAAACTCCCGGAGCTTCGGACACCGCGATCTGACCAAGCACGCCGTCCGCGAGTCACGCCGCCCAGTCACGCGTTTTGGGACGCCACCATCTTCGCCTGGTCGCTCACCCCCTCACACTCGCTCGCCGCTGGGTCCTCGGTCGCACAACACGCTCGTTCGCGGCTCCGGATGCCCTCACGCTCGTCCCGACGCGTCGCGCTTCCCAGCCTGCACTCGCGACGCGTCGCTGCCGTTTCGGGACGCTTAGTCAGCACAGCCGACGCGACCCGGGGTTCGCCGCGAGCGATCCTTGGACGTTTTTACAAGCTGTGCCCCGCACAGCATGTAAATTTCCTCGATTAACCTGACTTATGCGTGATATACTTGCCTTTGACCATGAACCCAATTCCACTTCCATCTCAACCCTTCGCAGAAAGCTCGTTTCGAATTGCGTACCAACGATGCCTGACCCTGGAGGATGCAGCTCAGACTGGTCTCAAACCTATCCCCGGTTGTCCTACCCCACTCGTGTGCGCTCGCCTTCTGGGCCACATATTGCGCTTGGCGCCGAACAGCAATGGCCGAGGACAGCTTCAGCGCGAGATCACGTCAGCGGGGAATGATGCCAAGCTCATGGAACTAGCGAAGATTTATTTCAACGGTTTCATTCGTGCTTGTAAATCTTAGCTCTTGCCATGGTTGAGCTTGACCATTACTAACTAACCTTTCGATAGTCAAGCGCAGCAGTGGACCAACGCCAATGCCATCCGAGCACCCCTCTCGCCCGTCGTTTGAAGATGCTCGCGCATATACAATGGAACTGATGCAACAAGGTCGATTAGATCATCGCAAGGCTAGGAGTGCTGTACGTTCTTATGCGAGCCTGGGAGAACATTCTAGTTTCACTTCTTGAATAGGCATTGCTTCGCTCTGATTACTGCTGCATGATTACTGGCTGGCGCAGCATCGATCACAAGGGCATCGCGTATGTCCACGCCGCCCACATCATTCCGGAATCGGTCAATGCAGACATCGATGAAAACGAGCAAAAGGTTGATGTCAATGTTTCTTTGTTTCCGTCAACTCAAAATACGCCCTAGCGTTTCCACTCTGCTGGCATGTGGGCAATCATGTCCATGTTCACGGATATCGATGTCATCCCGGAATTGGCGGGAAACAAGATTCACCGTCTCGAAAACATCATACTGATGTACGAAACTGGTCATCACCTTTTCGATGACCTTCGTATGTGGTTCAAGCCTGTGGAGGTGCGCTGCTAGGTTTTTGTTATGTCTGGCACTTGCATATTTTTATTGATAGGGTCGTCCACACACATACCGTACACATTTAGTAAATGAGGAACTTAGAAAGCCCTACTTTATTCCCGAAATCGTCACGTTCACCACCAAGACTGATCTTCCCCTTCCTAATGGCGCCTACCTCGCGCTTCATGCGCTTTGTTGCGAGGTGGCCTGGATGTCGGGTGCAGCAGAGCACGTTATGGACATTGAGAGGAGAATGGATAGGACGGCCGTGTTGGCAAATGATGGTTCGACTGCCGACCTCTTGGCAAGCGTGTTAGAACACATTCTGCTGCAGGGAAATCACATACCATGACGCAGACGATCGCCATACTCAAATGAATTGTTCTGGGTATTTTCTCTGGGTTATGTCACGGAGTGCTTATCGTGGCGTGATATGTGCGGCGACAATATGGGCGCGAGCGCTTCAGTCTTGTTCACTACCGTCAAGGTACGTGGGGTTTCGGAAGAGTAAATCTACGACTGATGAATGGTTTTGACAACGGTAGATTTGTTCATTGGTACGTCGCATCTCTTCTTTTCGTAGGAGGGCACGAGGTAGCTAAGATAATAGATAGCGATCACCATTTTGGGCCTCGTACAACTGGCTAGAGGACGGGCATTACTAGAATCATTCAAGGGGCCTCTCTTTGGTGGCTCGAGCAAAAGCCCGTTAGCATATTCCCTTGCACTTTACTCTGGTCTATGGGCTCTTGATGGATGGAATCAAGCGAACTACGTTGGTGGAGGGATGCCTGCACTGACACGGAGATCCCTAGATCCGCCTCCGACGTCCGGTGGACGCGTACATGCTAAGTGAAAAGCGCGACGTGTCAGCGCTCGGCGGCAAACACCACGATTCGGTATCCAAACCTCTCCATCCCACTCGGCCGATCGGTCGAGGGACTGCGGAACGGTCCCAGGCGGTGCTGGAGCTGGGCGTCCAGAGTGGTCCCTTTCACCACCGGGTCGACATCAGACACGAAACATACCTCGCTGCGACACGTCCCGCTCGCAACGCGTGCAACACGGGTTGGTCGTTCGGGTACGCTGGTGATAGTCAGCAGCATCACGTCCGAATTCGCCGAGTGGGTTTAGAATGAGCAAGGGCACGACGCGCACCACGACCAGGGACAGGCTTGTAACGCTTTCCGAGGCGCCAACGTGCCCGCCCCTAGGCATGTCGGTACGCATACATATGTACCGCCGGCGGCACCCAGCACGCGTGCCAGGAACAACCTGTCGCATTCTCTTCTGCGGACACAATTCAACCTTTGGAGAGTGCGATCGAGAATACGCTGTCATCCCCAGAATCCAGTCGAGCATACGCACGCCGACGACGTCGTGTCCGTGTAGAGTGGAAACCGACTTTGCCTTTTTCGGTTTACTCGCCGATATGAGCTTGTCCCACCAACATCACCTTCGTCCCAATTTTTGGCCTCGTCATCTGACGCCTCTGGTATCTCGTCGTCAACCTGCGGGTACCATCTCAGCGGTCATTTCACAACCATAACAGCAACAAAGAAAAGGAAAGCAGACACCTACGTCAAAGGCCTCTTCGAGATCAGGCGCTGGCCCACCCAACAATCTCTTTGGCACCTTGCCCAGATCCTTCGTTTTATAAAATGATATGGGATGTTCGCTCGAGCGGGTGCGAATGGGTCACGGCGAAACAAGGCTCACTTTTTCGTAAACGACGTCTTGGTCGCTGCCGAGATCTTGTTCAACACCACTTCGACCTTGTTCTGGTCAGCACCAAGCTCGACAATCGTATCTGTAAGCACGCTGGTACATATACCGCTGTGATATTGAATGGGTAACCATTCAGTATTCTACCTTTTGGTGTAACGGCTACGCGCGGCGGTCGGGTCGCTTACAGTATCCCAGTCTTCGCGGGGGATGTAGCACTCGCCCATGCGCTCGATGATCTCATCAACAGCCGACTACAGCGGAGTAGACTGAGCAACACTCGAAAGAGGGCCAACTGAACAAAACCTAACAATCCATCGTCTGACATGTTCGCTATCGTTTTGGCATGTCCAATCATCCTCGATGTCTCCAGACTCCCCGCTTGGTTGTCCAAATGGCCTCCTGGGCCTCTAACTCAGCGTGACGTGTTCGTTTTGACATCGCCGTTGTTCCCGTCGGTGCTGGGGTGCATCCCATTGCATCCGGCGCCTTCGACAACCTTTTGGCGGCCCAAATCACCCTCAATGGGTCTCGTCGCCTCCTAGTCATTCCCTGGGTCCCCTAATGGTCTATCTCCACATGGCACGTTCGTTCTGTCCACGCGCCCGCTCCTATCGGTTCTATGGCCTTCCCTAACGCTGTGGGCGTCGCCTGGACAGTCGTTTCGCCACCCGGCTCATCTGGCTCGACTTGGGCACGATCTAGTGAGTTCTCCTCCTCACCCTTCTCTGACCGTTCGTGCGCCCGTTCGGACGCATTCCGCAGGTTCTTCGGCACCTTTTCAACCTCCTCGATGCTCCTCGATGCTCTCGTTGCGTACGTTTCGCGGTTTGGGTCCCCTAGCTCGTCTGGAGCTCCCCTGGGTGAGTTCTTCTCCTCCATTTGCTCCAGCCGTTCTGCAGGATGTTCTGACGTGTTGCGTGGCTCCTTGCCGCTTTCGAGCGTCCTCATCACGTCCCGACGCTCCCGACACGTTTATTTCTGCTCGAGTACATGTCTCGTCGCAGCTCGCCGATATTGACCTCTCCCCCTCGAGCTCGACGCTCAGGGGTTTGTTCTGGTGTGTAGATCGTTCGGTTGGGCTGATAGGTGGTGCAGGTGCGTCTGGGGGTTCCTTAGGTGCGTCGTCGTCGACTGTTTCATTGCCATGTTGATCGCTTTCGTCGTCAGCCGATGCGTTTGTTCTCTCCTCCTTGATCGACACGTTTCGATGCGTCGACGACCTCCCAGCATTCTCCCGCACGTCTCGATGTGCTCCCCCATCGGCTCCTGCGACCGCACTTCTGTGCACGTCGCCTACACAGGAGACGAGCAAAACCAAGCTCAACACAGCTATCTTTTCACACTTAGCGTATTTATTCATATAATACACTTGACACTAGTCATGAGTTAAACAGATGTCGCTGCTTTAGTCACGATGCCAGAAATACCAACCACTCGCTCCATCCTCCATGATAACAGGTTCTGGATATATTCTCTAATCTTTTAATCAAGTGGTTCGTGGCGGTGGACTCTCCAACTTTCTGTTGATTTTGGCCCCCTCCCCCTGACGACATGTCGTCTCTCGATACATAATAGATATTCCCAAATCAAGGGGCAGTTGTATCCTGCCATCACGAGGACGCGCTTCCGAGTAACGGGACAATGACAATCGATGACGATATTTTGTGTTACTGCGCATCGGGTCCGCGCCGCTGTAGATTACCTCCTGCACGCGAATCTTTGCCGTGTGTAAAACCGCCACCGGGAATGCTGCGAATGCTGCGACAAAAGGGGTGTCGAGGTAAGGAAAGCTAACAGTGTAGTGCAACTCACGAGTCGAAGCAAACATATATTGCTTCATGTCCCATCGCAGAACAATTAGAACAAGGCACCCCGATGGCACAGCCAACGAGATTTCGAACGCGTGGCTCTCTACTGTGGATCGGGTTTCGACGGTGATAAATTCAATTTGACGCCTCGAGCTTCGACGTCGATCGCATTGATGCTTCCTGTTCCTACATGGTCAGAGATCACTTGCTTTGGGAAATCGATCGGGAATGTCTCCGAGAGAGTAACGTTGAGATTGACGCGTTGGCATAAGAAGGTAAGTGTTCTTCGTTGTGTAAACGTCCCTCGACGCTTGCGATCAACAATCAATTGACTCGACGTCGATCCCTTGACGCACCATGACGTCCTATGTCGAAAACGAGAGGCGAAATGAAGGGGTGTCGACAGTTAGAGTTACTTCGGCCTCTGTTTTCTCGGCAGGGGAGTTTGTGCGCTCCGCTGAAGGGCGCGCCTCATCACTGAGGGTTGACCGGTGAGAGGGGTGAACACAGATAAGAACAAAGTACTACGGGGGAAGGGGTAGTCACCACAGGGTGGATAAGGTTTAACACGCACAGGCTGGCTAACAATAAAACAGGCGCAACAACCTTGTGAGATGGAACGAGATAAGCTACTCTTGGAAGGTTGAATCCAGGGTACATCGACGGCGGATATCATGCGCCCACTCGAACGATCCGAAATCGGGAGTGTAAACTTCTTTGAGGTTTCTCAATTCGGGCGGGCGCAAGATTAAAATTTCACGGGACAGCCATGGCATGAAACTGCGCGTTGGGCGATAGATCCGGTATCACCTCATGATCTGAGAAGAATTCAGAACAGGAAAGCAATGAACCACACCTGTGACAAGCTGGCTAACAATTGGTGAACAATTAGAGTGTGCCGGCAACGTGTGACGTGGGATTGGAGAAAGTGTCCTGCCCCGCTTCATTTCCTTTTTCGTCTAATTGTATCTTCCCTGTTTCTCCCTCCTTTATTGTGTTCTGCTTTCAAGAAGCCGCGTACCCGTTTGTCTGTGATCTTCTGTAATGTAGTCCCTCACTACCGACACAAAAAGACTTTGCCGTGTTCTGCGTCAGTCTCCGTTGAAACAAAAGACTTTCGGGTGGCTTTTTTGTTCTCCACCCGTGGTCTCAGATGCGCTTCTTGACGGGGTGGCCCAAGATGGACACAGCGATCACCTCCTCCAGCTATAAAACACTCGAAACAATGGCAGAGGTTCGACATCAATCTCCTCGAGTCATTCGCAGCCTAACGACACCTCATCTGATCAAATGGCACCCGCTGCAGCCAACTATTACTCCCCTCCCACTCATGCTGCTCCAAAGCAACGTGGGTACCGCATCTGCGATACATGCGGTGCAGTTGAGAACCCATCGATACAGAAATTCCGCTATTGTGGTGGCTGTGTGAGTCTCCTCTGCGATATGATCGCATACGATCAATATCTGACCGCGTTCCGTACAGATGACGACTCAATACTGCGTACGTTATCGTGCCCATGAGGCGCTGCACTTGTATTCATATCATCCCATAGTCTCCCGAGTGTCAGAAATCCCACTGGCCTTCTCACAAGGCGATCTGCCAGCATACGGCTGCGCAAGTTTCAGGGGCAAAACAACAAGCCATGAGTGCCGCATACCCTGACGAAAACTTGGTCAAACATTTGCGTAAATTCACTTCTACGCATTCGTCTTTGCTGGGATGGGCAGGATTCCAAGCGCTTCAACTGAAGCGCCTTCCTGCCAACATCCGACAGAACGCCCTTCTTATTGAACTCAGTTATAATTCGCATACTGAGTCGCTCTACCGGTATGTTGTCTAGTTCCCGGGCCTCGTGTTTTGTCTCCTCACACATTCGGATCTCTCCAGATTCTCGGTGGCAGGGACGCACATCGTGCCAAGGTCATATGTGACCAGCCGCGATCCACTCGTTGCTGCAGACATTGATCGGAGAGAGGAACGGTGTCGCCGGAGTGGCGGCGTCGGGACGCTGGTTATTTTGGTGCAATGCGGTGGCATCAGCCAAGTGATGCCTGTGGAGGTTGACCCACCTAGCAAGATCACCTGGGATGCGAGGGATGACTGGCCAGAAGTCCTTCGCCACTTTGTCGAATCCGGACGAACGGATTTCAAACCCATATCGTCGACAACCAGGGGGTGCGTTGTTTCGTTTCTCTCACGGTTCCGTTATTCGAGCTGATGTATGATGCGAATAGGGTGGTTTACGGATAAACCCGCCTCCGTTTCCTCTTACCATCGAGCGCACTCCTTTGTCTTTCTACTGCGCTTTTCCGGGTTTGATTCCTTTTGATCAACGTCGATCGTTGTTTGCATTATCCCTTTAATTCGCATCGTCATCGTCTCGGACAACAACTTTGTACTGTCTAATCGTGCATTTCCATACCCATGTTTTGTAACACCAAAAACTGATTCCGCTGTTCTTAATAGCTATCAATAAACGATATAGATTCTCGAACGTTAACGTTCAACGTTGATATCTTGCTGACTAATGAGCTAAAGCTTACTGTACTACGGCGAACTGCGGAAACGTTGTCACCGTGACCCTCGTCCATTAACCCTCCAGTCTGTCTCTTGATGACTACTTCGACGCAAAGGAGACCACACATGTCGGCACCTACCGACGGATCCCGCACTATCACACTTCGAGATGCCCAACCACGCCCAGAAGACGACAACGCTGCAGGTGGCGGTGCTGGACCCTCCTCTGGAGAACCCAACACAGTAGGCGTACTCAAGCTCCGCGGTGCCCAGCGGCGTACGCGCCAGCGTGTTTCTTGGGGTGCGGACGTCGTCGATAATGAAGGATGCGAGAAGAAAAAGTCCAAGAGTGCGTATTTCGTCTATGCATATTCACACGCACACGAATGCTGATGGGTCCGACAACCTGCGGCGTGTGCGCGACAGTTTGTTGTATATACAATAAACCACGGCGATTCGACGAGTCATCATCCGAGTCTGACTCTGCGTCCGCATCCGACTCGGACTTGGGTGGAGGGTGGCGCTACGGCGATGACCGGGCCCGTCCGACGAGGCGTTATCGTCATGCATCCCATGGACATGGTTGCGGACACAACACCATGCGACGAGAAGGACAAGGTGAGAGTGTACACGAGCTACATCAGCCGGGCTCGGACTCGGACGTGAATGCGTATGAGAGGGCGCCGAAGCGGAAAAGCTAGGTGAGTAGAAGTGTGTGGATCTCATACGTGTTGCAGGCGCTGAAAACAAATGGAGGTGACTTTGGGCCGTTTTCGACGTATGTCATTTTCTTCAACATCCTGTATGCTGTTGGTACTTATACCACACGTTGTGACTATGGACGACTTGATCATTAGACGACAGAGGCAATAATGTAACTCGGCATCTCCTTCCTTGAGCGTCAGACCGATCTTTCGAGTGGATGATGTCGTCGAAAATGTAGATTGCATAGGATGAGGATGAAGTAGTCATGTTACAGATATCATACAATCCACATAGGCCCCTAAGTGAAACGATCAAAAACCATAGCAGCAGATGGTCTTCCCAAAAATTCTCCGCGGCTACCTATTACTTCATCATCATCATCAACCTCTCTCTCGCCATCCTAGGCTTGAAATGGAGGCCAATAGGTGCGACATCACGTAGGCCGCCATTCAGAAAAGCCATGTCATCAGCTGGCTTGGACTCGTCTACGGAGAGATGAAACGACCAGAAGGCGAAGATGGTACTGATAAAAAGAGACCTGTGAAAGCATCACTCCCGTCTGTCAGTTTTGCAACGTTTTCTCCAAGGAACAGGGGAACTTGCTTGGTAGCAAGGTGTTGTCCGGGACACACACTAGATGATCTGTGGTCAGCGACGCATTGCTACGTATCTAATGAATTCTTACCGTCTGCCAAAGCCAAAGGAAGGAAACTTGAGATCATTTCTTAAATTTCCATCAGACGTCAACCATCGCGCCAAATCAAACGTGTTCGGGTCAGGAAAGACATCTGGATCGCGAGAGATGGCCCTTTTTGAATCTGTCTAGTATTGTCAAATAGCCACATGTGAGAAAGTCCGCTCACCAATGATTCCCGAACACAGTCGTCCCGGCAGGTATATGGTAATCGCACTGGGAGCAGTTGAGGACAATGGTAATGATGGACCTTAAAGAGATGACACGCACCCAAATGATGTCTTCCGTGGCGCGGTGAGCAAAGCCTATATCGCGGGAATACCAGAGTCACCGTATACAGGATTGAGCACTGAAGCTGGTGGCTTACCCTGAGTCACCAGAGGTCTCCATCGCATTGACTCAAGAATGAACGCACTGAGCACGGGTAGAGACTCCTCATCACCGAATGTGGGCACTAGAAGGGTTCACGGTGAGATGAAGTTCTCCTGAAGGATACCGGGAGACAGACATCGATCGTTCCCAACGACAGCATCCAGTTCAGCATGCACTGCCGCTTGTGCATCGGGGTGGCGAGCAGCAGCCGTCATGACAATGCAAAACACGAATGCTGTCTAAACTGCGCCATGAGGACGACTGCCATGACAAGATCAAACCACATACGGTGTCCACGCCAGCAGAAAACAAGGCACCGGCGAGAAACGCCATCTCGGTCTCGTCGAGACCGAAATCAGGCTCTCGCGAAAGGAGGAATTTTGCAAACGACGGACTCGAACCAGGATCGTTCTATAAACAACGTTTCGATGCGTCGTCATCGACAACAAGTCCAGGGTGGGGAGAGCGTACCATCTGTCGTTTGACTGCATCCAATTGACGATGGAACAACATGCGGTCCTCGATGAACCCTTGACGTAACTCGCGCCCATACCACGGTAGGTATTTCAACCAAGGCAAACTGTCCACGAGGTAAGCGCCAGGGCGCATCGACATCACAAACCTCTGAAGTGATTGCCGGACTTGCATCACTTCAGGATCGGAAGCATGCGTTGGCGTATTCTTCCCATATGTGACTTTGAGGATGACCGAAGCCGCGTATCTGTTGGCTGAGATCGAAAGTGCGTTCTCGAAAAAGAAGGACGAACATACGCCCGTGCATGACTCTGATATTGCTCCGGGCTTTCAAGCAGAGCCAGAACAATCCCTTTTGCATGCGACATCTGTAGCGATTCGTATGTTTGTACAACCCTGGGTTGAAAGTGTGTATGGAGAACCCTAGGTCAAGTGCGTCAGCGACATACAATGGTCCTGCCACAAGTGCCATCACTCGATACCATGGTACAATTGTACTTACCTCCGCATCCGTTTAAACCGTTCCCCGGCACGTGTATGCACTATTCGGAAACCGCGACCCAGCAATTCGCCACTGGCCACGTACCGGGGTCGATCGACCAACGCACTTCCTTGTTTCTCCATGATGTCCTGGGCGGCCTAGTGCCCCGTCAGGTCTATTGGACTTGTTTAACGCAACAAACGCACACGAACACACTTGCCTTGTGACGTCCAATGACGACGTAGCGGTGTGTACCTGCTCTGAGCGATATGAGCGGTCCATACTGCTCGATCCAAGATGCAGTCGTTAGAAAGGGGCTATGAACGATTCATACTGAACACACGGTCGATGACACGAAGTGAAAAGAGAACGCACTTTTTCTTCGGAAGACGATGCCCCATGATGGTGCTTGTAGGTGGACTCGGAGGTAATACATAAGACCTCTTTCGGACGGACGTATCACCATAGTCATAGCGCAGGCGAGACCAAGCAAGGTAAACGAAGAGCAGAGTAACCCCCGCCAAGACAACGTAAAACACGTCCTCGTCGAAAGACATTGCAATCGATCCCGAAGAATCCACACTCAAGGGGATGGTGGAGGGAAAGGATGACAAGGAACAAATTGAAGCTGCGGGTCGATATGGAGGAGGCCAGCAACGAGCCGCGAGACACTCTCCGGCATCAAGTCGCTCTTTGCTGCGGCGTCCTCTTTCCCGCGCGCCTGCTGTAATCTAAACTAGGATTCGGAGGAATTTGGACGAACACTGCCCGCGAGCAGTACGAGATGTTGTCATCCGCTCTTCTCCGCTTGACTCTGGTAGGTGTATGTGTCATGGGGTCCTATGCACTTAGGTAGTACAAGTTATGATGAGAGAGGTCTAGACGATATTGAAATAAATACAACGGTATAGCAATTCTACCAGGTCAGTAAGGCAGTATCACGCAGTAACTTGAGCTAGCGGTCTAGTGAGGTACATCGTTCTTGAAAACCGCCCAGTCATTGCTCGAAAACTGCACCCGAGCAGACCCACTGGAATATCGCGATTTGCAATCATCCCAGGTTGGTTTCCAGCTGTCCCAAGCACCTGGCGAAGGAGGGTGCGAGCATGCTTGTCGATGTAGGCAGCGAGCTGTTCATCGCACGAGTCATGAAGCACGTCCGACTCCCAACTTTCCGCATCGCCCTTGTCTTGCTTTTGCCAGTTGTGGATAAACTCGATCCAAGCGGTATCATCTTCGACAATTGTGCCATCGGTAACGGACGAAAAGTCATCGTCTTCAGGTGGCTGGAGAGGATGAATAAAGACGGTCCCTTCCGTACGGAAAGGTTCCATTACATGTGATATGAGACGTAAGAGCTCCCTTGCGCGATCAATACGTTCTGCGAGGTTTTCAAGTAACAGCGGAGTCGATGGACGAGCGAGAATTTCGACGAGGCTCTCCATGGCATTATTCACGAACTGCAAGGATGATTGCTAATGAGTAGTCCATCAAGTGTGGTGAACAATTGAACAATGAAACTTTTCAGCCACAGCACTATCGATCTCCTTCACCATCTCGGCGATGAAACACGCTTCCTCAGATGAAATCAAGTGATGAAATAGGACAGAGGTCATCTTGTGCAAGGATGCGCTGGCGGATTGTTTCGTCGAATCGTTCGCCATGGCTCGACCCAACTGTTGTAGTCCGAACTGAAGTCGAACGGCAGTGGCAGCAAGACGACACGAACTGAGCACGGATGAGATCCCGCTGTGAAAAAACAAAACGTGTTCACGTCTGTGCCTGCAAGTCTAGTTCAGTAACCCTCGAGACGCGGAAAGCAAAGACACCGAACGCTTGCCCTCACTGGAATCGCTCAGAATCGCCTTGAGTGCAATCACGAGCGGCTCAAAGAGCGTCTCGTTAATAGATCCAGACTGGATAGGTTGTTCGAGAGCCCTCCCTATCACGTTCAAATCGCGGCATGCAGCAAACCGAAACTGTCGACTCACAAGTTCTTACCCGAAGTTCCTTGGCCACGCCTCGAATGCGTTGCGGAACGAACGGGTTGTGTTCAATAGACACAAGGGTAGGCATCTCGGCAGCAAGGAAGCTAAAGTGCAGCTCGCCAAACGCGTCTTGGCGGCGGGTATACAATCGATGGACATCCAAAAGGGTATTCGCAAGCGTGGTCAATATCTGAGGCTCTTCTATCAAACATGGTGTTCGCCGACTGGATGTAAGTTACCAGTGATTGCGATTGTTCAGACGTGACGTTAGCCAGCTGCGTCCGTGCAGGATAGATATGTAGGAGGATGGTCGTAGATGGGAGCGCTCCGTGGGCGCACAAAAAAGTAGTACAACGGTACATACATCCCACGCGTCAACTGTGAGCGCCAATATTTCACCTTTGCCAGTGCCGAGGAACCAGTGGAGCACTTGTTCGTCGATGCCCGCAGGGAGGCACTGGTCAACGTGCAAAAGGAACTGCCCATATTGCAACGCAATCATGTGCGGTTTGAGGATCATGAGTGGGACTCAACCCCAGTCCAACGAGGCCTGCTGAGCAGGTTGCTTTGAGTTCAATTGGATGAGGATGTATGGGAAATAATAATGGGGTGCCGGAGTTAGCAAGTGGGATCGAAGTGGGATCATGCTTGGGCGTTAGCTACGTACCACCCGAACTTTTTACATAAAATTGTCGCACAAAACCCGAGCTTGAAAGATATGACGACAACGAGAATAAGACTCACTTCGTGTTCTAAGGACTGACCGTGTTCCCTCCCAGATGCGGTATCTCACGATTCACGAGGTCGAATGCCGAATTGAAGCTTCTTTTTTTCTGGCTGTGGTCGAACACATTCCTGGGTGCTCCAGAGTGTTGGGCATGAACACATACATACCTTACTTGAGAAATGCAACCATCGAGGACGTGCGACTACACCTGATGCACACTCGAAAGGCAAGCAATGACAGACGATTCCACCCTACATATAAGCATGCATTTAAAAACAATCGTAGAGTAATTGTACGATGCATCAGGGTATTTACTTAAGAGACAGGCTAGTGTCAGTGTTCAACACATGCACAACGAAACATGGAGGAAAACAAGGTCCGTGCTAAATCTCCATGAAGCCATCACAACAACATAGTACTGAAATCTAGTAGCAACGACATTCATGTTCGTGTGCATCATTTCACGACTAGATGTAGCAATGCATTAGGGTCAATGCTTTACGAGAGGAAGGCAACGGCGAAGAGCGTGCCGAGAATGCCAACGACGGAGGAGATGCCAAGCGCGGAAGCACCGTTTGAGGTCGCAGCGGGTGCACCTGTAGAAGAGGAGCTGGTAGCTTTGCCCGTACCGGAAGCAGTCGTGGAAGGAACAGCGGCGACTGTGGGAAGGCCAGTGTAGAGAGCAGCAGACTGGTATGTAACACAGTTGGAAGACGAGGGGACGACCGGAGTGTACGGAGGAATAACATCGCCAGAGTAAGGCTGGGTATAGGTCAGCGTAACGCCGTTGCTAGTATAAATTCCGACGGGGGTCTTGAGATCAGAGTCACAAACTTCAAAAGTACCGTTTTGGGCGTTGTTGGGCATGTTATAAGTGCAGCCCATGCGGTCGTAAATGTTCTGACAGTAGGACGACTGATCGGCTGAGGAACTCGAGGGATTACAGATGGTGGTGCAGAACGTGCCTCCACCAATGAAGCTGCAATGCCAGTCAAGGGGAGTAGAGACAAGAGGGACGAAAGCACTTGCGCGTTCCAGTCCATGACCTGCGTATAGGTATCGTTGTTGGCGCCGACCTTGGGGAAGGCGTTTGAGTACATGAGACCACCGAGAGGGTTCCCACGCTGGGCAGGAAAAGTGAGAACGGAATTAAATATGGCAGGTGCGAGGACGGACCAAGTCAGCGCCATGAGGGTCGAGTTCTCCTCCATAGTCATCAGCAGCCAGGTTGACCAGGACCTGGTTGACGAAACCGGCAAACTGGATATATTCGCTGGTAACGAGCATTTGGACACCAGTGAGGGCACCTTGCGGGATGAGACGAGTACCGTAGCCAGGCTTGGAGCACCAGGCGACTTCAATGGCTTCGGTGTCACCAATAGTGGAGTTTGGCTGGGGAGGGGCCCAGATGCAGAAGTCTTTCGGGTGGGTGGATGAGGAAAAGAAGATCTGAATGTAAAGACGAGCATACTATCAATATTGTTGACCATCGAGGTCTGACATTCTGACTGCTGGTTCTGGGTCGTGGAGTTGCAAATGTTGTAGCCGGTCTGAGGACCACGGATGGCGCTGGTGACGGGGTCTACTTGGTAAGGCTAGCATAGGAGAAGGGTCAGGCTTAGAGGTCAGTCGACAAACGAGGAATACTCGCAATACCAGAGGGGTACGCGTAGGTCTTGGCGGTGAGGGGAGTGGGGTCGGCGGGGTCGGGCTGAGCGAACGCTGACCTCGAGGCGAGGGCGAGGGCGATGACAGCGGAAAGAGCGGAGCGAGACATGTCTCAAGAAACGCGGTGACGAGTGTTGCAGGAAACGAAACGAAGAAAAAAAGGTGGACTTGCTGCGCCTTCTGCGGGGTTCATATACTGCCATATTTATAGCCACCTGTCACGGTCACATCACAAGAATAAGAGTTGTAATTGCCGAGTCGAGACTCAAAGAACCAAGTATAGACGTGAAACGATTCTTCACAACAAATTCATGGCAAGCCCCATAACCTTTGACATATCACCCGAATCGAGCTTTCCTTTGGTCTGGTACTGTCCAAACAGCTGCATCGCAGTCGCAGCGGCCGATTGCATCGCTGCGCGCATCACATTAAGAACATATGCCACCGTCACCCCAAGATAGCACCCACCTTGTGCCTTGTCCTGCGACTTGTCCCCGCCGCTCGATCCCGCATTCTTCTTGTCGAACAACTTGCCCGCTTGAGACATGGCAAGCGACATCTACGTTTACGTCAGCGATGCTAGAGACCAACTCATCATCACGCCACGCACCAGTTTGTCTTGCAGCCCACCAGAGCCACCCGCACGCGCCGCCACCTCTCCCGCCTCTTCCTCCTCTTCCTCTTCAGCAACCCGTCCCGGTTTCGATGAAGGACCCCCACTCGCCTTGCCTGCCAGGAATCCACCTGCAGGCGCCTTTGAAGACCCAGTCGCAGCCGCAGTCTGCTTAAAGGCCTCCATCGCCGCCGCCGCCCCGATCTGGTCAGAATCCATCGGTCCATGGTCGTCTTCCCTGTCATTAAAGCAATCATGTGAGCAATCCAACACGTCATCGCATCATTCGCCCTCCACTCACGCGTATGCTTTCCGATGCGCATCGACGTGCGCCTTGTAATCGTCGTCCCCGTCATCCCTCCTCTGAGGGCGGGATTGTGCCTGTGCCTGAATCTTCTCCTGCAACCCCTGCGTAGCCCGACGGTACAGCTCAGGGTCATCTCCATGCTCTTCCGCCATACCCGCCAAACGCGCATAGCGGTCACCTTGGCCTAGATGCAACGATCAGACAGCATACATGCAGCTACGAGGCATATCTCACCAGGCGCACTCTGCTGGTTGTAGTAACTGGCAGCTTCGCCTCGGCGCGGGGGTTCATTACGATCGTTGGTCGATCCACCATATCCTGAACCGTACTTCTCCTCTCCGTCACGAGAGGTCATGAATCCGCCAGCAGGCGCATTACCCTGGCCCTTGCCCTGGCCAGAGGGAGGTCCCTGCGGTGATTCGTACTGAGTGCGGCCCTGTGTTTGCGGCGGCCCATACTGGTTCGGGCGGTCAGGTCCTCCGCCGTAACTGGGCGCATTCGCGCCGCCAGATTCATAGCCTTGTTGATAGGACTGTTGGCTTGGATAACCTCGGCCGGGCGGGGGGCTACACAAACGAGCACTGATCAGTAAGCACCGACAGACGCGGTCCCATCGATGTACGTACCCCGACGGCGCATCGTAGCGCCCATACTCGTTCGCACGGTCTCCGTACCCCTGGCTAGGCGGAGGTCTACACATATAAACACATCAGTGAGCACCAAGATACACGATCACATCGATGCACGTACCCCGGCGGCGCATCGTAACGCCCATACTCGTTCGCATGCTGTCCATACCCCTGGCCCTGGCCCGGAGGCGATCTAAGAAAGAAGCAGCAAGTGTGAAAAAAAAAGGAAGATGACGATCATCAAGACGGAGCTTCTCTCACCCAGTTGGCGCATCATACCGGCCATACGCATCTCTGCGCTCTCCACCCTGGGATCCACCATATCCACGCCCCTGCCCCTGGCGTCCGGACTCATGCCTCTCGTCGAACTCCCCAGTAGAGACCATCCGAACGATGTCCTCATCCGATGCGAAATCGCCACGATCGAGGCCACCCAAGGACCCAAACGCAGAGCCCCCGCGCGCCGAGGGCGGGGGACCAGAGGGGGGGCCGTAACCGCGACCTTGGCCTTGGGATTGGTAAGACTGGGGACGGCGTGGATCGTCGTCGTCGTCGTAGGGACGCTGACCGCGGTGCGATCCATGGTTGCCACGGTCGTCATAGTCGTCCTGGTGGCCTCTGTGATCGTGGCGGCCTTCACGGCGCTCTTCGCGTCGTTCCTTGCGCTGTTGCTCGTGCTCGTGCTGGGGCAAGGGTTTCAGGCGAGATCAAAAGGAGAGCTGATGAGGGCTCACCAGGTTGCTTAGAAAACCGGACATGTCGTCTTGTAGAGAGAGATGATGAACGATGAGATGAGGGTTAGCCTGAGCTGATTGCAGCGATAAGAAGTGTCTCTGTATGGTTGCGCAGTCCAATGGCAGATGCGGCACCGCATATTTATCGCCCCGCCCAGCACAGCCTCCTATTCCTTGTAATGGCAGTGTTGCCACAGCCCCTAGTGCTGTCATATGATATGGTAGTGACTATGCGACTGTATTGTAGAGTCTAGTATGCATTCTAGTAGCAAAAGAGAAAAACAAAACATGGGTCGTTATTACCTCGATCGGTCCCAACGTCACTGTCATGGCTTATTAACTTGCGCACCATTCGTCGTCATACCCGCTACCCTTCGACACCGCCCAATCCCCATCCCCACACGCACCAGCGTCTCGAGTGCAGCACGTCCATTCACCACCAAGTCCTCATCCCACTCCACCGTCCCCCTTTCGAA
Source organism: Xerocomellus intermedius (assembly GCA_038090955.1). Lineage (NCBI taxonomy): Eukaryota > Fungi > Basidiomycota > Agaricomycetes > Boletales > Boletaceae > Xerocomellus > Xerocomellus intermedius. The sequence continues at coordinate 31,296 of JBBPNP010000219.1, forward strand.
CAACACCACGATCGTCGATCCACCTACAATAGCTATGTCAACATCCTCAACCAACCACGCCCACCAAGATCAGACACCCACCAAACGCGAAATACCCTAGTTCTTGGCCACGCGTGACGTATTGCCCTTCATGCACCGTCGTGTGAATGCTCCCCACCATCATCGCACCGACGCAAACCGCCATGACGCGTCCAAACTGCGCACTCTCGATCGGCACGATCTTGCGCGCGTTCTCCCCATACACGTCCAGGGCACTCCGAATCGCCTGAGGCTGTTCCCCATACCATCAGTCCACAATGACACCAACACCGTCGGTGAAATACGACACCCACATTGACTGTATAGTACTCCCCTGCAATATCCATCATGCTTCCAATCACCCCATCCACTGGCACATGGAACCGGTGATAATCCTGTGGCGCCAGTCGGAAAATCGCCAACGCCCCACCGACATAGCGCTCCGTTTCCTCACGACATGCGTCCCCGAGCAAGCGTCCAATCGTAAAATCGCGTCCTTTAATCCACAGACGTGTGGCTTCCGAGACAGTCTCAAATACCATGAGACGACAGTCGGCGGCGCTGACAAGGAGCGTGGGGTCGTCAGGTGACTCGATCGGTCGGGCGTCAGGTTTAAGTTTTCTGCCATTTCGTATAAGGACAATACAAGGATCAATCTGTGGGAAACAGGAAAGGCGACGATACGCATACTTACCGATAAAAGAATTCATTAAACGTTTCTGACCATTCATCTTCGTCACGCATCGCTCGATCAAAAAAGAAAACATCACGCACCGAACGAGTCGACAGGATCTAGAAACTCGTCTACCTTGAGGTTGTAAAAATCAATAAACGCCTGGATGTTTCGAGTCGATTCTGGCGAATCGTATTTGATCCCCTGCTTGATCGACAATGACTTGAGCAACCGGCGCGCTACAGGCCGCAAACAGACTTCAACACACGACAACAGGGGTGAATAAGTCACTCACCCCGCGCACCTTCCATTCGGCCTCGCGCACCCTGTAACACAAGCGTGCATCAGTCGCCATCACCCTCGATCACGGTTCAACCGACATACGGCGGACAGACCTTGTACAATAATCGAATACCCAGTCGGACGTACACCTGCATCTTTTCTTCCTCCAATTGACCCGTTACCCGATTCTGTACAATGATATTCGCCGAGTTCTAGCAACGACATGGATGAGCGACACTCCAGCCCATGCTTGAATCAAACAAGAAAATCCACATACCGCGCCAAGCTTGTAGTTCCCACTAGAGACCTTGGTGATGACCTTGGTATACCATTTCCGTTGCGCTTGACTGGGAGTGACAAAGTTGCCCACGACGATCCGGTCCACCTTGGCCCAATCCTGGCTCGCGCAGATAGCCAGATGCGTCATGATGTCCACCTCTGCCTTGGAGTTGAGTCGTGGTCGATGACACAATGGGCAGTTCTTGACGTTAATGACCCGCTCAAAGTGTTGGTCTTCGTTGGCAGACAATCCGAACGGAGCACCGGCAGAAGAAACATCCTCTGAATCGGACGACGCGTAGCTAAACTTGCGGGACGATGGCAGGATCGATGGGGCGGTAGAAGACGCCGAGAGTGGCTCTGCTACGTGTACCAACGGACGTTCACTCGGCTCCGTCAAGTACGGTTCGGATGTGCCAGGATGCGTATACAACGCATTCTCCGTCGGCGATTCGTCGGTCAGCATGACGCTCAACGGTGGTCCACAAAAATCCAAGCCCTCCAAAAAGAACTTGCCCGGGCCACGACCATCAGCTTCGTCACCTGGCGTGGGCGAGGACCCGCTATCAGTGAAGCTGTCTTCGGTGTTCAACCTTTTCCTTTCGCTTCGCGGTCGACAAAGCTCGTTTTCGAGACACATGATTGCTTCGGGTATCGTCAGTTCGTCCTCTGCTGGTTTCTTGCCATATCGGAGGAAGAACGAGTTGATGGTTTGTGTCGAGAGCGTTGATCCAAGCGAATCTAGCATGGACGCGATCTCGAGGTGAGAGAGTGCGTGCGTATCGTCTGTATCATACTTCATGAGATATTGAGCCCAGAACCTCTGGCGCAGCGCATCGTATGGCTGAAACCTGGCTCTTGCATAGCACGACAAGATTCAGCACAAAAGTCTCGGCCCGATGACATCGAAAAAGCGACAATACAGACCTGAAGTGAAGCACCGGATTGTGTTTCGCTTCCCAAGGCATCTCCTTAGCAGTCACCAATGGCAGATGAAACTCCTTCATGGGATGACTGCCATCATCATCAGCTTCGTCGTACAAGCCGGTCATTGGGTCCGGCTGTGGCGCATCTCTGACAAGCTCCGAGACGTCGAACCGAGCATCGCCCACGTGGTCGTTCGAAGATAGCTTGTCCCAATCAAGCACTGTCATCTGGACCTTGAACGACGTCTCGTAACGTCGCACGTGAAAGAGAAGCTTCTCGTCCCATGTCGGGTTCAGGGAATGTCGAATGACGCGCGTACGAAACACTTTTTTGCCGAACGAGACGACGACAAACGGGTCCATATCCCAGCCGGTACGGGTCACTGGAGTATTCACACGGACACGCGAGCAGAGGCAGTCAGCCACCCCAACCTCAACGTGAACGACCATCGCTTACTGTTTTTAAGTCTCGGGAGATCCGTCGCCCCTTGAATCTCCAACATGACGATCCCGACGATATCGTTCGCCGCAGAAAAGTTGTAATCGGCATTCTTACTCATCGCCCATGATCGCTTGAACCGTTGCTTGGCGGTGGTGCTCATTGTCGGAATGGATCCCGCACTCGCCGACCGACGATGTCCGAAATGCGAAGGAATCGGAGAGGGTGGCGGGACAGGCGACACGTTCCCCGTCGCCGTCGATGGTGGTGGAGGAACCAAAATTGACGGTACCGCTACATCCACCGCGTGAGGCATAGGCGTAGGCGCTCCCTCGTATGACGGGCGCGTCGACAATGGCGGTCTGCGAATAAACAACTTCGGCAGCTTACTGCGGGGCGCCGAGGATGCCGTTGGTGTGACGGGCGTATGCATCGCCGATTCCACGATGGGAGACGGGCGGACGGTACCCGGAGTCTTGTCCTGAACCGACCCGGGACTTATATCAATGTGGATCATGGGCGGGGGGATGTAGAGACGGGACAGTTGCGGGACCGGGATGTCGTCGTCGTCATCGTCATCCGAGTCATTGTCGTCTTCATCGGAGCTGATGCCACCGTCGTCTTCGAAGGCGGGGCCGGTGAGATGGGAACGGAGGGTACCGATACCTTCCGTCTGGAATGATGTCTTATTCAGGACCCTTTCCAAGAGGGGCCGAAAGACTTACGGGCGGCGCAGACACAAGACTCGGACGGGAACGTTTGGTGAGCTCGCGAAAGACGCCATCGAAGCCCATCAGTGAATGGGTATTCGGGGGTGTGACAAACCCGAGTTTGATTTGGACCGAGCCGGAGGCGAGTGTCGTCGCTCGGGTGGATACGAGCGATAAGGATGACGGCTGCGATGAGGGAAGGGCGTGAGCGGAGGCGATGCTTGATGTACGATCGAATGCACCTTGTTCTGATCGTCATTGAAACCAAAGGCGTTTCCTTCCCTGAACCAATCTTCCAACTGCAGTGCGACCTCGCCGAGGTACTCCTTTCTGAGCATGCTGTCCTTGGCCCAGACGACAATCTCGATCGTACCGAGCCGATCTGCGAGGGAGAGATAAATGGGAAAATCGAACGTAGCATCTTTCGACGTAAACTCTGGGTTTGCATTGCGCTTGATGACGGGGGTTTGGTGCCTCGTATTCAACAAGGAGACCACGACGAAGCTAGGAAAGAATGAGGCCCTACTGTATGAAGCGAGGAGCGTGGCTTACGGATCGCAGGAGCTATGTTTGCTACGGGAGCAGAGATCTCTGCAGCTAAGAACCTGTAGACGGAGAAGGACCACGGCGTGTTCGCCCGGGGAAGGGGAGAGTGTGCTCCTTCCGCTTCCGCGACCGCCTGAGACGCGCGCTGGGAAGCGGGCAGCGGTCTTGAGTGCACGGCCGATCTTCTGGGCCCTTTTGGGTACGGGAGGGATCATGGAAGGAGCGGAGGAAGAAGTGGGTTGGCGGGGTGGCACAGCAAGAGCAACGCGCAACCCCTAGGGATGGTCGGCAAGCGGTAAGCCGGAAATAAGCAGCAGGGATTAGGGCGAGCGCGGCTGGCATAATTCCTCACAATCACTAGCACAAGCGAAAATCCATCATCACTCCCACGCCTAGTCACCATTGAAATCAGCCAGGCTGTCAAGTCCATGCTCCTATTGTCAAATATCCGAAGAGTCCATCATGTGTGTTATCTAAAATCCACAATTGTACTTGGGTCAACGAATGTAAAGTAAAGGAAGGCTCGTCCATGTAAAAATATCCTCACACCAAGCACCGCTGGTAGGAATCAGGACAAGAAGACCATCGCAAACAAAACGCCGGCGATGGTAGCAACAGACGAAATGCCGATAGCCGATGCACCGTTGGACGTTGGCGCAGCAGCACCGGCAGATGCCGAGTGCGTGGCACCAGTCGACTGGCCAGTGGTTGCTGCACCACCGGTAGGAGTAGGGAGGGCTGGATAGAGGTCGGTGGAGTGGTAGGTGACACAGTTGGAAGAGGCAGGCACAACGGGAGTGTATGGAACACTCGTGATGGGGCCCAAGGACTCGGGAGGCTGGAAGTAGGTCTGGGTCGTGCCACCAGAACCGGTATAGATACCAGGGGGAGTCATGTCTTCACCATCACAGACCTCGAATGTGCCATTCTTGGCGTTGTTCGGTGCATTGTACGCACACCCAAGACGATCATAGATGTTCTGGCAATATCCTCCGGGGTTCTTGCCCTTGGGATCGCACAATTTCATACAGAAAGCATGGCCACCCATGAAACTGACATGGGTCAGGATGTTGCTAAACTGGCAATAAAAACAGAACGCACTTTGTCCAGTCGGAAATTTGCCCATAGGTGCCGTTATTGCCAGTAAATGCGTTCGAGTACATGAGACCGCCAAGAGGATTACCACGCTAAATGACACGTCAGAGAAAATTTCAAGGAGGAAAATGAACCGACCAGGTCAGCACCGTGCGGGTCGAGCTCTCCTCCATAGTCATCGACAGCCAAGTTGACCTGGGTCTGGTCGATGAAACCTGCAATCTGGATATAGTCTGGTGTCTTGATGAACTGGACACCCTGGAGAGCACCAGCGGGAATGAGACGGGTGCCGTGGCCAGGCTTGGAGCACCAGGCAACTTCCTGGCCTTCAGTGTCGCCGATGGTCGAGTTCGGCTTGGGGGGAGCCCATAGACAGAAATCTCAACGACAGTCAGTGAGATGGCAACGTGTTACAGACATAGATGTACCATCTATGTGGTTTCCAAAAGATGTCTGGCACATCGAATTCTGGTTCTCGGTTGTGGAGTTGCAGATGTTGTACCCGACTTGAGGGCCGCGGATGGCAGCGGTGTTGTAGTCGACTTGATAAGGCTAATGGAGGGATGAGTAGACATGAGAGCGGGAGGGAAGAGGGACAAACAATTCCGTTGGGATAATCATAGTGCTTATCGTAGAGGGGAGTGGGGTCAGCGGGATCGGGCTGAGCAAGTACGACAGATGCGGCGGCGACAGCCAGTAGTGCGGAAAGAGCGGAAGGGGACATAATTATATAGTGATGAATTTAGACTGCGGCGATGCTGCGGATGATGGGAGAATGAACCAAAATAACCATGGCGCCGGTTGAAATAGCGCTCGGCTACCATTCTTCGGCATTTCCCAATTCTGTCGCGCACTGACCACAGCACGTGATCCAGACACGACCCATAAACTCCAAGTTGCAGCGCACGCGTCTCTCCACTCTCCCCACCATGGCCAAAACCACGACAGGTCCGTTCTCGTCCAGCAGCTGGCAGAACTAGCCTCACCCGTTCCCAGTCACGTCCACCAAGACAGCCACCAAGCGTGCCAATGCCAAGACCTCGAAACAAGGTCAGTGTATGCGGTGCCCCCGACACGCACCAGGCTGGATAAACTTGTAGACAAAGGGGACAAGCCCAAGCGTGCCCCTTCAGCATACAATCTCTTCGTACAGGCCAAGATGAAAGATTGGAAAGAGAACAACCCCGGAGCACCAATCAAGGAGGCCATGGTCGAGGTATATGCGCATCACCCACCCTCCTATCCATCTCACATTCACGCCAGATTGGTAAGTTGTGGAGAGACGCCCCAGAGAACCCCAATCGCGGCAAGGAGCCAAAGCCTAGAAAATCCAAAGCCAACGAAGACAAGCCGGCAACCAAGGCAACCAAGAAGCCACCACCCAAGTCGAGCGATGCGGAAGCGTCCGGCGAGGAGAGCGATTGGTGCGGTCGTCCCTTCTGACGACCACTACCTGCTGACTTTCTTTGTACAGAGCCACTATTTTTATTCGTTGCTGTATTCTTAGACCGTGTTTCGGTCATGTACATATATGCGTGTGTAGGCTTACGGTTAATCCTCCCCTAATCGACTCTTTGTTTGCCACGTGACACGCGTCATACCCGCTTCCAAACTTGGAAGGTTCTCCTATCCGGAATGACGACGATGACGATATGTCGGGGCGCCGCCTCTACTTAAGCTGACTCTCGCACAGGGTTTTCCTCTCACTCGAACATGGACAAGACATCTTCTGTTTTCGCAGCTCTCGACGCTGGCAAGCTGCCCAGCCAACTCCAGCTCAATGCTATCATCGACTGGATTCTGCGTAACATCATTCCATCCGATTTATCCGAGCTCGACAAGCTCACCCAACCGGGTGGAGCCATCGCCCGCGGCCTCGGCGACGCGCTCGCCGCATACAGACAGTTGGGCACCAAGAAAAACTGTGCGTCTCCTATTCTCGTTCCCCTCCATCTTGTTGACCGTCCCTCGCAGATGACAATTTGGTCCAAGACACCCTCTGGCATCTGTCCGAGGGCGACTTTTCTGTGACCCATATCGAAGCCATCGATGTCAGGGAGGCATCCGTCGATATGAACGCCCTCCGTGCCGCTCTGAAGAGTCTTCTCAAGACCCTCTGGGCAAATATCAGCGGCGAGGGAAGTCACCTCCTCAGCGACTTTACTTCGTTTGTGCGGCTCGCCTTGGCTGATTTCGCAGAGTCACTCGAGTCTCGGGCTGCTCACACCAAAGAGAGCCTTAGAGAGTCTGAGAGTGAGGTCCAGCAGGGTGAGAGAGATCCCCTCGGGCGGAAACACAAGACACCCGAAGAGGAACGCGAGGAGGCAGACCCCAAGGTTAAGTTCGAGAAGAGTATGGAAACGGTCAAAGAGGTCGGTTCGAAGGCCATTGGGGTCGGTCAGTCTGTCAAGATCACCGCGGAGGAGAAGGCCTCGAGGACACGCTCACGGCTAACCGAAGCTTTCTATCAGGTAGGATTTAAACCCCTGTGTTTCTGTCAGTCTTAACGCTAGCGACAGGTCTGTGATCGTGCCCAGAGTGACGAGGAATACAAGCGCGCCTTGTCTACCATCTTCAATATTGCCTCCAAATGGTTGAAGCAGACGCTCGACACGGCTGCTACCGCTGACGAAGCTACGTCGCTCAGCACCTTCATTGACGACCCCACCGATGAAAGGCATGTGCACCATGCCCTCATCAACATTCGTACGCTATGTGAGCGACTCGCGGGCGGAAGATCCCTCGATGACTTGTTTGCCCAACTTCGGGTCTGCGCTCTCGACATCAAACAGGATAAAGATCTCAACGCGTTGTTTGATGGGTTCATAACTCATGTGCGCAGCGGTCTCGAAACTCCAGGCTATGCCCGCAGCCAGGAAGCACGAGCGAAACACAAGCAGCTTGAGTGTCGTTGGAAGGAACTCCTCGACAATAATTCAGACGTCGCCAAGAAGTGGAAGGCAGACCTTGAGGCCTTCCGTCGCGAACTTGGCGAGTTCCACCGGGCAATCGCCAATGATGCTGACCTGCGTCGCGTCAAGGAGGCACACGTTAGGTTTGCTCGGGATGTGGAGAAGAACGTTGTTACCGGCGGGGGACTAGGCTTGCAATATGCGTTGGAGCAAGCCTCTTGGTTCTGGCAGGATTTGTTCAACGTATACACGCAACGCATCCTCGGCGTGTTGAAGAACATCCCCATACCTAGGTAAGTTGTATGGCAACGACAGGATCGCGTAGCCTGATAGGTTACAGGACCGAGTATGTAGACCGCGAGGTCGAATTCGTGCTCGAGAACCTTAACATTTCTTCCCTCAACCTCCTTCCGGGTCATGCATACATGCGCAACATCACAGACATCGAAATCACGGCGCCTGGCGAGAGTCGGTCTTCGACGAAGACCGCATTCGGGACTCTCAGCCACATCCGTCTACAAGCCGTCCAGCTCTCCCTCAGAGATGTCTCCTTCTTCTACAAGGACAAAGCGTCCACCGTCGGCCCGAATGACTTTACTGGCATCATGCAGTTCGATCTTCCTACTCAGGGTCTCGATATCGACTTCAAGTTCAGGTTAATCCCAAACACGGAACAGGGTCTAGCTGAACGCGAGCAATGCAAGCGATTCTTCAAGATTGAGCGTGCGGACGTTAAGTTGGCTGAGGACATCAAGTTCGACATCAAGGAGTCAAACCACCCTATCATCGCATCTGTATTTAAGCCGGTGCTCGTGTACCGCTTCCGAGACGCCATTGAACGAACGCTCGAGGAGCACATCAGGGGCGTCTTCGACTTCGCAGATGCCATTGCTTTTGACATTTCGAAACGTTCGGAGGTGTTTGCAGACACTGGTCTTGGCCCCGCTGCATCGCTTACTGCCGCGATCTGGAGCGAAATTGGCCACCTCAAGAAGCTTGAGGGTGGCGTGTTGACTGGGTGGCAGGCGACCAGTACTGGCATCATCAAAGAAGGGCGTGAGGGTGAACCTACCATCGCCTTGGGAGCTGAGCCTCAGATTCTTCCTGGCACGAAGCATGGTCCGCTCGGGTATAGTTCCCAGCCGTTGGCGGAGAGGATCCCCGGTATGGAGGTGCCCGCTGTTCCTTTGGAAAGAAAGGTTGCGGAGCGCGTCAAAGAGGTGGGTCAGGAAGGTCTGGAGCGGGTGCACACGTTCAAGGAGAGTGTGCAGCACAAGGTGGCCGAGGAGAAGGAGCGTGTGGGTTGGGAGAGCGCGGCATTTGACGTGTAAAAGGTTTTCATTTCTCACCTTTCTTTGCGTTAAACTTTGCCCGGTAATGTATATACTCAGTGTATACTCATGTATCACCACAGTATCAGCGTTTTCAACATCAATCGCATGGGGCTGGCTATGCAAACGGTTGTACAGAAGCGCCGAAGATCGTTTGGATTTTACGTCGCGAACTTGCATACGGTCCAGACTTCGGGGTTGAAAGGGCTGAAACACGACGAGCAGGGTCTAATCAGTTTCGCGTTGAGTCGGTACTTAAGGAACAATGGTGTGACCCAGCAAACAGCGGTTCAAGTTGCTCCGAGTCAGGACGAGCAACCCTCAGATGGGGGTTGAGCGAGACGATACAGCCTGTACACTGGCAGGTGCGACAGGCTCTCTGAATTCGAGCCACTGAGCTCAACCTATTAGATTAGTGTGAATAAACCCATAATATATACATCAATCAACTGGCCCATCGGTGACCGGAGAGGAGATTCACTCCTCTGAATCTTTCCTAATCGAGTTTCTACAATTTTGACAATGCAACTTGCCTATGTTCTCCCAAATACCACTTGACCGCTTCCCTGAGTTCGCCCATCCACTCGACGATGTCCGCGGAATCAAACACCCGACCGTCGTAAAACGTAAGAAACTCGAGTTCACCGCTCGTCGTCCATGTGCCCAAGTACAACTCTGCTGGCCTCGTCCGCAAATGTGTCCGCCAACTTTCGACGCGCAGTCGTGGCTGCGAATCGTCCAGGAAGTCCGCTGGCAGCTCCCCGTTGATCGGTATGTACCCCGCTCGATGCGCATGACTCGCTGGCAACGGATACACCACTGGAACCACCTTGTCCATCTATACGAGGCGCGTCAGCTTTGCCCGCTTAGTCCGATTCTACGTACGCACGTTTCCCATATTCGATCCGACCTGTGTAATGATCGGTCCCAACGCTTGCACAGGCACCGACTCTTCGTCCCGTATTCGCGCTTTCATCAAACGCCAAGCCTTGGCTGCCTCCCTCCGCGCTGCCACTCTGAACTGATACCCTGTCACGCACATCTCCACGAACCGCGCGTGTCCAAACGCCTTCTTCATCTGTCTCCTCACCACTTCACACCGATGCAGAAACCGTCCAAATGACATCAATGCACCAAAGCTCGGCGCCCCGGCCACCATCTCCACATCAGCCACCTCCTTTCCCCTGGCAGACATGACACCGAGCGGCATAAACGGAAGAACATACTGCCAGAAACTCACGTTAATCCCCACCTCCCCCGACCCACCTTCCTCGAACCACGTTCCATCCTCGTACGGTCTCAAATTAATCGGCCCGCTGAAAAACATGGGCTCCCGTTTCCGATACGCCCACTCTCCCTCCGACATTTCTCCCCTCAGATACCTCCGACACAACACCCGTGACAATGCCACTTGACTAAGTGCATAGTATGCACACGTCAACGTGATCCCAGACTTCCGACAGTTGGCCAATATCACACTTGACTCCTCGCGCGAGAACCGAACATGCTGGGAACGCGACTGCGCAGATGTTTGTCGCGTCGTCGTCGTAAACCGTCCAGGAAGCGTATGACCTCCCTATTCCGTCGTCAGCCCCGTTGGTCTTTTCAAACACGCATGGAATTGCTTACGCAGAATCGTCCCAATCGTACAGCGTGCAAGGCATACCCAATCGCCCTGTACCACCGCTGCCTGGGCAGTGGCACATCCCGACCATGTATTCGACTCTCCAATGGCCGACACATGTCCAACCGTGCTGCGATCGACGACGGGGCAGGATCATACGCACATGCCATCGTTTGGAATAACGTTCTCAGAATGGTACTCGTCGAGTGAGAATCTGTGATACAGTGTGCCACTGTGAGAACAACATGAAAGTGTAGCGGCGTATCCATCCTCTGGAGCACATATATGCGTGTGAGAAGTGTTGAAGAGAGTGGGCGGGGGGCGTCGAGGAGATTTGTGAGGAAATGGTCAGCAGCGGACGGGGAGGGAATGGTTGCAAAGGTGATGTCTTCGTTTCGGAGCCCCATCATGTTCTCTTCACGTATGACGAAACGCAGCGGCTCCACCTCCTCGACCTCGGCAACCAAGAGTGGAAAGCGACGTTTCACCGATGTCCATGCCCGGCTCACGTTTTCGCATGCATATATGGTCGCATCTTCAGGTCGGACGACCTGGAGATGGACATGCATCACCGTGTCAGCAGTCCCGTTGAAGACGCTATCCCAATAAAAAACGGCCTCTGTGGTACCAAGTGACCGCTTCCAGACGCGTCGTCCAGGCTGTGGACCCGTCTCTGTCCAGGACCCCAAG